>CM038219.1:103056771-103174071 GCA_021442155.1 Cymbidium sinense | reverse complement strand
TTGATATTTTCTTTTATTTTGTGATATATGCTTTAGTCTAGATGTTAGGGTCAATGTGCATAGAATGAATGGTAGGGTGATCATAGTCTAACCATTATCTTAAAGATTGTGTTTAAGAACTTTAGCAATATATAAAAATATAAATGCTTTTTTACATGCGGTGCTTATACCCTCATTATAATCTAATAAGTTGGGTGGACTTAGTCACCCATGTGTGGGGTGATAAGTCCAATATACATGCTTGGGATTTTTTGTAGTTTATTTAGCTAATCTCTATTTTGTAGGTGTTAGCTAGATTTACTTTTCCTTTCATGTAATTTTTATAATTAGGATTTTGGAATGATTGTTATGGAGATTAGGATGAACATTGGATATAAGATCTCATCTTATGTACCATATGAAGCCATTGGAGCAACCACCTTCCAACCATCCAAAAGAAGGAACCAAAGAAGAAAGAAGAAAAGAAGAAGAAATAAGAAAAGAGAAATGAAGAAATGAAGAGCTTGAGATAATAATGAGTTTCTTGCTTAATTATATTTATTTCATTTGTAATCCAGGCTGTATAAGGGTAGAGCTCGGCTATCTAATTAAATTTTGGGTTCGTGAGGTGGTGCCCGACCACAAATGGCATCTTATTCTTTTGAGATTAGCTTTATAAATTGATTGATGATTTATTTAGCTTATGAATTAAGTGACATCCTTTTCCTAATTTCTTCCTTGCTTTATGTGGCTATGTAGATGTGGATTATGCTCTTAGGAAAATTACATTTTCTACCAATTTTAATAATTCAAAACTAAAATAAAGAACTCATAACCTCACCTAAAGCTAAAAAATCAAGATAAAGAATTAGCAAATTTGGATGAGTATTTCTTTTGTAACAGTATGCACAAATGCATATTATTTTTACTATTGATTAGAGGGCTTCCACCTTACCGGAACTTGGCACTTGGCTTGACGGCATGGTGGAAACACACCTCCTCCATTCTCGCTGATTTTGGCCAATAATCTCATTTCTCATGCATTAGGCATATGAATCCTATTAGTCTAAGTCAAAAATAATTGTCCAAAAATGAAAGTAAAATGTAATGTGATTTGCATTAAATTTAAGTCATTTGAAGCATACCCTTATGTGATCTAGTTTCTTTAGGGAGTGAGTTTAAGGACTTAGTCTCTTTCTAAATAAATAACAGCCTAGCTATCTTACATAAAACATGATTTGCCTACATAAATTTAAAATAGTAGGAGGAGTTAGTTGGCAGCCACCCCGAGGTGGTTGTGAGTCCAAGCAATCGAGTGGTTTGTCCTCTCTTGTGGAGGCAAACCAAATGCCCATTTTCACCTTGGATTTAGGTTATGCTTTTAGCCCTCACTAAAGCTCCCTAGATATAGGTTCTGAGGTTGCTTCTCTCTTCCATGGGATATAAGCATAAATCCTTAGCTCTTAGGCATTTCCATGATCTTGTGTTATGGAATCATAAGCCCTAAATTTTAAATGAAAAATTAAACTCAAATAAATTAAATCAATTTTAAAAATGTAAAGCTCGATCATGGAATAGTTTGAGATGCTCGTTTGGTTTCATAGCATCATGGGTATCTCTTACTTATCTTCATTTGGCTTCGATAATAACTCCATCTCTTTGATCAGTCTCATTTGGTCTTCAAAATAAACTAATCGATTGATAGTCCTACCTATTGAAATCTTTGGAAATAATGATCATTTACCTTAATCGAGAGTATTCTTAAGAAATCTCATTCCTTAGGATATAATTAATTATGGGGGCTTGCCCTTGTAGGGAACTTAATGAACATAGTTTAAAATAA
This sequence comes from Cymbidium sinense, assembly GCA_021442155.1. Taxonomy (NCBI): domain Eukaryota; kingdom Viridiplantae; phylum Streptophyta; class Magnoliopsida; order Asparagales; family Orchidaceae; genus Cymbidium; species Cymbidium sinense. Next base: position 103,172,249 of record CM038219.1, on the reverse strand, counting down.
ACCCTACTTTATTTTTCCAGATAAAGTAGGGAAAGAATCTCTAATATACATGCAGACCCATTATCCTTAGGAGTCTTTATTGAGGTGATTAGTTCCATTGTAGGGTGGTGACTTCTATCTTTTGAGATAGATGCAGCCTCTCTAAATGTCATTGATCACCCTCAATAAAATATCTAGGATCTCACGTGTCAAAAATACATAAAAAGAAGAAGATGTATATTTCCAACCTCATTTTATCTTGCATAGAGTGAAGATGGAAGTATATATCTTATTCTTTTAAAAATCATCATATGAAAATTTCACCATAACTACCTTATGGTTGAGCTTTACATTTTTGAAATTGAATTAATGTGTTTGAGTTGACTTTTTATTAGAATGTTAGGGCTTAAAATTCCATAATACAAGGTTGTGAAAATGCCAAAGAAGTGAGGATTTATATTTATGTCTCATAGAAGGGAGAAGCGACCTCAGAAACTAAATCTAGGGAGCTTTGGCGAGGGCCAAAGCACAACCTAAATCTAAGGTGAAAATGAGTATTTAGTTTGCCTCCACAAAAGAGGAAAAACCACCTGATTACTTAGACTTACAACATGGGTGGGTGCCCAATAACTCCTCAGGTTTTAAATACATGTGAGCAAGTCATATGCTTTATCTTGAGATAGTTAGGTATTTATTTTAGAAAGAGGCTTAGTCCTTAAAAACTAGACTAGATCATCATGTAAGGGCATTAAAATGACCTAGATCTAATGCAAAACATTTTACATGTTATTAATTTTTTTGGACAATCATTTGACTCAGCTTATAGGATTCATATGCCTAATGCATGAAAGAAATAAATTGGGTCAAAATCAGGAGAAGGGAGGTGTGTTTCCACCATGGCTCTTAAAGGTCAAGCTAAGTTCTCTGGCAAAGGTGAAAGCCCTCCAATCAAGAGTGAAATAATATTCTTTTATGCATGATGTTAGAAAAGGAAACAGTCATCTAGCTAAGGGGTTGCTAATTCTTTTATCTTGATTTTAACTTTGGCTTTGATTGAGGTTATGAGTTGTTTATTTTTAATTTTGAGTTGAATAATTTGGTAGAAAATTTTTTTTCTAAGAGCCTAATCGCCATACATCATGGAAGCAGCAAAATATATCTTCTTAAGGCACAAGCTAAAGAAAATATCAAATATTTTATAAAGCTAAGCATAAAGAATAAAATATCATTTGTGGTGGGGCACCACCACAAACAAAAAAATTAGGTATGAGCTCTACCCTTATACAATAGGGATTACAAATAAATTAATTTACAATCAAGTAGCGAATTATGTTATGGTCTTCATTTCTTCATTTTTCTTTCTTTTTCTTCTTCTTTCTTCTATTGGTTCCTTCTTTTAAATGGTTGAAGGGTAAAGCTCAAAAGCTTCACATGTAAATGTAATCTTATGACCAGCGTCATCTAATCATAACATTCATTAAATCTTAATTGCAAAATTACATGAAAAGGAAAAGTAAATCTAACTACACGCAAAATAGAGAATAGATAAACAAACCATACAAATCCAAGCGTTATATTGGAATTAGCACACATGGGTAACCAAGTCCACGGCCTATTGTATTATGCTTAGGGGTAATCAGGCCTGACAAAAGTATTTATATTTTTTATTATAGCCCTTAGCCTACGAAAATAATGATAAGACTAAATCGTCCTACCATTCATTCTACACACATACACTAACATCAGGACTAGAAATAATACATCACAAAAGCAAACATAAACCATACCACCTTTCTAGATGTGGTGACTTAATGTTTGTGCTTTAAAGGTTTGTGTGGTATGCTAGCTATATTTTAAGGTTTATATTTTCTAAGTATGAAGATGTTCAACTTAGATCGTGGTTTCATTTAAGTGTTTAGGTTTGAATGAATCTACAATTAATTACTAGGTATTGTAAGAGGGAAGAGAAGAGAACTTCTATATAAGTAATTTCTAAAGTAGATTCATATTTGATTTTATTTGAATGTTTTATTATGTGTTAATTAATTAATCTAAGTTTATATTTTCCTTAAATAAACCTATTCAAAAATAAATCCATTTTAAGATTAAGTAAAGTGAATTAATATCACAAAACACACATCATTTCATTTCTTTCCCAACATGTATAGGATGCATATGGATGCATCTTAAGCATATCTATACATATAAATGGAAAATTTTAGCACACTTTATGATGAATGCTAAGAAATGTTACTTAAGAAAATTGGAATGCTTTATGATGCATGATTTTCATTAAGTAGAAAAGAGGGGTTTCTTTTATCCATTATTCACATGCACATGTATATGTATAAAAGGCATAAGTGAGTACGATGTCATTATTAGCACCAGGGGTGTAAGGTACAAGACCTACTTAGGGATACTTAAAGCTTCACAATCTCGGGGTTGTCCTAACTAATATACCACTTTCCTTAAATGCAAACACATGTATAAAAGAGATGAATGGAAAAAGAAAGATGCAAAAAGTTTGTATTTGTTTGTTTATTTTGTTTATGCAATTTATATGTACAAGTGTGGATGTCCTTCTTAAGTAATATCATAGGAATGAATAGGAATGGTGTTAGGCAAGTGTTGTGTTTTTTTCAAATGAACTATACATTTTGCCAAATCCTATTCAAAATGATGCCAAAAGAAAAGAGAAGGAAAGCCACACTATGCACATATTCATATTTATATCGACATGCATGGAAGCTTATAAATAATTAGAATTAGCACACTTTCAATTTTAGGAGTTTGATTTATAGATTTTAAAAATAGTTTTTGAATTTAGCAGTGATAATAGCCATTCATATTTTTACTTTCGCCAAAACATGCAATTTAACATAAAGAAAACATTTCATTTTCAATCTGATTTTTTTTTGAAAAGCATTAATACATGAAATTCAAATGACATACACATTTAGGATGTTAGGAAATAACTAAAGTGATGAAAGCATGTAAACACATTCACCCTAATTAATTCCTAAAGATAATCTTATGAAATAAGAAAGCTTAAAGCAAATCATATTATTTTTAAGGAAGGTCTGATTTTATTTTGAGTTTGATTTGATTTGAGAAGTATGAGGTGAGTTTGCTGCTCTTAACCTATTCCCACATATGTTTATTAATTTAGTTTGTTCTTAGAATTATTAGATGATTTTTATGTATTGCTTGGGTTAAGGTATGAATTAAGTGTAATTGTTACACGACCACCACCTTAGCATAGTTAATCAAATAATTATGAGATAATGAGATGACATAAAACCACACCAACAATTCAAATCAGCAATGCACTTAGGAAACAAAAGGGCCTAATACAATTGGCTCATGATTAATGATTAATTGTACTAAGGGGTTTAGTTTAAGTGCTTTCTTAACCCCTCTCACACATGTGTGTGGGATTTTGATTTCCTTAATATACTTAGGTTATTGAACACCTAAGAATCTACCCAAGATGGATTAGTTAAGTTCTAGAAGGTTTTAGAATTTTATGAAATTAATTAAGGGGGTAATTAGTGAATTAACCTTTAATTAAGGTTAGATTAAGAAAAAAAAGGGAATTAAAGTATCCCAAAATTATTCTCTAAACCTTATAACATTTGACTCATTAGAGAATTTAGATTAATTGCTATTAAGCAATTATATTAAAGGGAGTGATTAAGAAATGAACTAGCAATTCCTCTAATTAAATCACCAATAAATCCCAAAAAATTAGGGGAGGTAGGAGTCATCCCACTAATTATGCACAAGAAGTTTGGGTTTAATCAATTGGTGTAATTAGAGGGTAATTGGCAAAATAACATTCTTAATAAAACTCAAATTCAGAGAAAAGTACTATTCAAAATTTAATGAAATGATTTTAAGTATCCTATGTTCAATTATCTATCCAATACAATTTAATTCATATTTTTTAAATTTTCTAGGCTTAGATATCAATTTAGGAAGTTTTCATGATTAATTAGGTGATTTAATAGCTTAATTAAATTTTTAATCTCATCGACGCCATGTGGACCACTAACACAGCATGCACTTTCCATGTGACATGATGTGATTCGATATTTAAATTATCATCATGATCATCATGGTAGCACTATGCACTTTCTCTCATCATCAATCAAGGATTGGATGAGAGTTAAAATGTTCTAAAGGATAATCCATGGAATCTATGTATCATTAATCATGGTCGTCCATCCTAAATGCACAATGGACGAGCCATGATCATCTCTAATTTCCATGGGAGGGACATCTTCTAGGACATGATTGAGCTTCGATTGAGGTCAGGTGGATTGAAACTCAACCCACACCATTAAAATGCAAAGGAGATGTAATAGCTAGAATATGGGGTGATACATTGAAATTAATCTTAGTTTAATTGCTTACCCTCCTTTGGAGGTGATCATCGACACCACTTGGAGAAGCTTCATCTAGTGGAGATGAAGCTTTGAAGTCTTGAGATTGGATGGATCCTTGAGGCCAAGCTCCCCTTCAAGTGGGATCTTGATAGCACCTCCACCTTAGGAACTTGGGAAAAGGTCTAGGAAAGTTTGATTTGATCCTTTGATGAAGCTTGAGGGAGGAATTGGCTTGGCATGTAGTATTGGCTAAGTTGGATTTTAAGTCGAGCTCCCCTATTTTTAATTTGAGAGAAAATGGAAAATCAATTTCACTCTAGGAACCTTGGGGTCACTTGGCTCCTAATGGCTCCTGGGCTTAATTTCAATAGTGTGAGTGTCAGATTGAATGGAATTGGAGTAGATCTCCCCTTGAAGGATGGAATGGAAGGAGTTTATCATTTTCATCCAATTGACCCTATTCAATGGGTTGTTTGAGCTATTTAGAGAGGCATGGCATTCAGTTTTGGACAGAGGAGGAGTGGGTGATGTGGCCATGTTCTCAAACAAGGTGGAGGGAGGATTCCATGTGGCCATTTTCAAAGGAGGTGGTCGATTTTGGTTTTGGGTTGGGTTTAAAACCTATTAGGTCATGTGCACTAGGTCCATTAGTCACCATTTGGTCCACTAAGAGGATGCCAAGTGTCCATGAAAAGGAATTGACCAAATTCCAGAGGGTTTCAATTTTGTGTTACCCTATAGCCTAGGGGTAAAATGGTCATTTAGCTTGAGTTTTAATTTGAATATATTTTTTTATGTTTGAAAAATGGGTTAGGCCAAGTTTCATTGAATTTGGAGTAGGTTTGATGTGATTTGGCTCATGTTGACCCATTTAGGTCAAAATGGGTCAAGTTGACCAATTGGTCTAATTGGATCAAACTAAGGTTTGGGTCAAGTTCATATGACCATTCAAAATATTTTGGTGGCTTTGGTTTGATTCAATTTGGTTTATATTTAATTTTGGTTCAATTGAGTTCATTTAGGTCAAATGGGTCAAGTTGACCTATTTGACCCATTTGATCTATTTGGGTTAGGTCATGGGTTGGTTCATGTTTGGTTGCTGATATGAAATGGATTGGCATCTTTGTTTCCAATCAATTTGGTTTATATTTGAGTTTGGCTCAATTTGACATTTTAGGTCAAGTTGGGTTCATGATCAATTGGGCTAGGTTAGGCATAGTTGACCAATTGAGGCTTTGGTCAAGTTCAACAACCATTTTGGAATAAACTTGACCCATTAGTTACAATCAATTTGGCTTAGATCAAGTTTTGAAATAGTTTGACTTTTTAGGTCAAGTTGGGTCAACTTGGGTCAAGTGGCCAATTGGACTAGGTTAGGCTCAAATGTTGACATGGTCAAGGTCAAACATTGATCATGAATGAGTTTTGATCAATGGTTTCAATCAATTTGGCCTATGGTGGATTTTGGCTAATTTATGTTTCATTTTGGCTAAGTGTTGACTTAGTCAACCCTTAGGTTTGACAAGGTTTGACCCAATTTGAGTGATTGATCATCTCATGATGATTGTTGATCATGATGAGAGGCTTTGATGGGATTAGTTCAATCCAATTTGGTTAGTATTAGAATTTGGCTCATAAGGGTACTTTAGGTCATTTTGGGTCAAGTGAGCCTAAGTAGGTCAAATGGCTTGTTCAAAGCATGATTTGTGTTTGATTAAACTCACATATGGACTTATGATTGAAATATGAATCCATTTGCAAGAGATTTTAAGTCAAATAGGTTTTGATTCATTTGACAATTTCAAGTTCAATGGGTGAACATGAGTTTGACTTAGGTTTAATTTTTGAATTGAGTTTTGGTTTGGTGATTGAAGTTTATGTTTAAGTTTGGATTCATGATTGAAGGATTGATTGAATCATTAAGAAAAATCAAGAGTTTGCCTTGATTTGAAATTGATTTGGCTAAGTTCAAAATTTTGACTTGAAAGGCTTAGGTTGGATTTTGATTGAGTTTGAGTTTGATTTTTGGAGTTGGTTTTGGTTGTTTGAATTCCTATTTCATTTATATATGTGAATATAAATGAGAATATAAATGGGTTATGAGAAAATTTCATGAATTTGAAGTGGTTTGAGTTTGATTTAGGAAAGATTTTTTATTTGGATTTGAATTTTGGATTTAGTTTGATTGATTGAATTTATATTTTATTTATATATGTGAAAATAAATGATAAGATAAATGGGTTGTGAGAAAATTTTGAAGTGATTTGGATTTGATTTAGGATAAATCCTTAAGAGAATCAAAGGACTTAAGAAATATTTTGAACTTGGAATTTCAATCATGGCTTCAATCATAAGTTTCAATCATGGGTTTCAATAATTTTTTCCATTGATTGGGTTTGGAGAAAATCAATTAATTGATAATTTGGGTTTGATGGTGATTTGATTTAGAGTTTGAATTGAAGGAAGGAAGAGGAATGTGGTTCAAGCTAGGGTAGGTAAATTTTCCTAAAACCCTACATCATGACCTATTCCTTGGCTTCCCAGTCTCTAGGGAGGTTAAGTGTCCACCTAATCATGATGTTTCTTAAGACTAAGGATCTCTTAGAGTCTAAGAGGAGTCTAATGCAAGATGGAGGGTTGAGAACTCATCCATGAGGTCAAGCATCGACATTTATCATTGAATAATACTAAAACCAATGACTTAGTTTAGCATTGGTAGTTTAAGGGCGCACATTGAGTTATGAAGAGATGCATTTATCTCACGACATAGCGCACAAACTAATAATAAAGCATAGTGCTAAACCTATCAAGCAAGCTCCTAGATGCGTGCGATTAGACATTAAACAAGGTCATTTCTAAAGTCAAGAAATTGTCTTCTAAGAAGAAAAATATCCTAGTTGGCGGTGTCATCCCAATTAAAAAGAAGAATGGCCAAATTCACATTTGTATCAATTTTAGCATCTCCAAAAGATGAATTTCTACTACTAATCCTGAAACAGATGGTAGACATTGCCTCATCTCATGCAGTATTCTCTTTCATGGATGGCTCATCTGGATAGAGCCAAATAAAGATGGCCCCTGAACATGAAAGAAACACTGCGTTTCAGACCCCGTTCAAAATATTATGTTAAAGGGTCATGCCTTTCAACCTTAAAAATGTTATATATACCGGGGTCTTCTGAAACCCATTCATCATCAAATTGAATGTTATTGATATCATAGTCAAGAGTAAAGGAAGAGCATCTCTTTGACTTGAGAGTATTTTTTGAGTGGTTAAGATAATTTAAGATCAAAATGAATTCCGTGAAGTGTGCATTCGAAGTAGCTTCAATGAAATTCCTTGGGTTTATTATCCGGTGCCGCAGAATAGAAATCGATCCGAAGAAGATCAAAGTGATATTATAAATACTACCCCCTAAAAGTTTAACTCAACTCAGATCATTTCAAGGGCGGTTGGCATATCTATGATGCTTCATTTTCAATCTCTTAGGAAGATGTCACACATTCTTGGCACTTGTCAAAAAGGATGCTCAATTCAAACGGGATGATAAGTGCGACCGCAGAAGACATCAACCGATGATGCCAATTCTAGTAACCTATCTTGGGCAAGCGTTCATCCTTCTGCTACTACATTCCGACTCCCTTGGCACTTTGTTGGCCAATGATGAAGGGAAAGAATGCGCTCTATCCGATATCATCTAATCCCTACTGAGGTAAATTATCCACCCATTGAAAAGCACTGCCTAGCTTTAATCTTTGCATCCCATAAGTTGTGACACTACATGATTTCTCAAAAGGTGAACTTGATTTCTAGGATCAATGCACTACAATATCTCATGACATCAACGTTATTGGACGTTTGCATTTATGATTTTATCCATTTGACATTACTTTTGTACCGCTCCATAAGGTGAAAGAATAAGCACTAGCAGATTTCTTAGCAGTACACCCACATCATGCTGACTCTCCGCTCAGTGATGACCTCCCTGATGTAGAGATCATGAACTTAGGGGATGCTAGCATTCGCCACAGGGAGATATATTTTGATGGTGTAGGTTCCTCTCAAAAGGGAGAAGAACCATAATCTACTCTTCCAGGGAAGGCAGAGGTAGGAATAGTTCTCCTAACTCCATATCGCGATGTGATGAGATTCTCATATCATATGTCCAATCCATGCACCAACAACAAAGCTGAACATGAGGCCCTGATTGTGGTCTAGAGTTACTCATTACACTATGCATCCAGGATATCAATATCTTTAGAAATTCTTAATTAGTCAACAAATCTTATAAAGTTCTAATGCCTAGCTCCATCTCTACCACAGTACACTATAGAGTTGTTGGCTTAAATCCCAGGAAGGTACTATTTATAAGATTCCTCGAGGAAGCGTCATGTGCTTTAGCCAAGCTTGCCAAAAATTGGCATGTTTGGAAGATGATTCCATACTAATAAGTGTCCAAAATAGACAAGTCTTATCCCTTATTGATGCTAAACTCATCAAGAGACTCTCTCTTAAAGGGGAGGTTGTCATTGTCAAAAAGGATGATGAGTTAGATTGGAAGAAATTGTTCATGGATTATTTAAATATAGTCAAACTACCTCAAGAGAAGCCCCTAGCACATCAGGTAAAATAGAGAGCCCTTTCCTACACTCTCATATATGGCATCTTGTACCGGTGGTCCTTCAATCATATATGATTACGTTGGTTGGAGAAACACAAACCCTTAATATCATGACCAAGACACACCGGGTTTATCACGAGCACCAATCGGTCGAAGATGGTAAGATCAAGATTAGGATACTTCGGCCGATGATGATTACATGGATGTAGCTAGTAAATGCCACCAATGTCAGTGCACGGTGTGCTCTTACATAAACCACCCAACATTCTACACCCTACATTGGCCTCATGGTCATTTGAGTGTTGGGGTACCGACATAGTTGGTCTGATTGATCCACCTTCTTCTAAGGGTCATCGGTTCATCCTAGCTGCTACAAATTGCTTTTCTAAGTGGGCAGAGGCAATCCCACTAAAAGCGGCCATAGTTCAGCATGTGCTCCAGTTTTTCAAGATTCATATTGTATATAGGTTCGAGTTGCCTCGACAAATTATATCTGATAATAGTATTGCATTCAAGAGCACTAAAATCAACAGCTTTGCCCAAAGACATAGCATAAATTGGAGAAACTCTACCATCCACTACCCAAGGGCAAATGGTTTGGTAGAAGCCTTCAACAAAACTCTCATCTAGATATTAAAGAAGACACTCGACAACAACATGTCACAGTGGCATGAGCAGTTGGTTGAAGCCTTGTGGGCTAACCCCACCACATACAAGACTCCAACTCAATCTACCCCATTCTCCTTAGTGTATGGGTCCGAAGTAGTTCTATCATTAGAATTCCAACTCCCATCACTAAGGATAGCTGTGGATAGTAAGATCACAACAGATCAGAATGCCAAGTTGTGGTTAGAAGAGCTCGAAGGTTTGAAGGAGAGATGCCTATGGGCATTCCAGAATCTTGAGTTATACAAGACCAAAATGGCTCAAGCTCACAACAAGTTTCCCATCCTAGAACTTTTCAAGTTGGAGAGCTTGTTTTAGTTGTAAGGAGACCAATTGTTTCCCTTCGCAAGATGGGAGACAAGTTTGGACCCACTTAGGAAGGCCCTTTTTCCATAGAGAAGGCCTACTAAAGGGGATCTTATTAGCTCATGAATCATAAGGGAGAGCGCGTACTGGTTCTAATCAACGGGATCTATCTAAAGAAATATTATTTGTAAATCTTGTTTGAAAATAATTATCAATAAAACTTCTTTTCCATCTCTAATTCCACCTCCTCTAGGTTAAAAAAACATCTTCACTTGCAAATCTGCCCTGATGTGTTTAGGGTAGGTGTGAGGAACGCGGCGTCTATCCTTTATCAACACAACACAACACTACATACAACCACATAAATTAAGCATATCTTTTGTCTTGGGCTACTTCAATTTGGGATAAAGCCCACACACTCACTCATTATTTTGCTCACAATTGGGTGACATCTTGCTAATGTGTCACCTGGTTCCTTGTGGAGGATGTATGTCTACCGCTTTCTTTTAACTTGACCATTACAAATGAGTGCCTTGTTAGTAGGCCTTCTTGTGGCTATATACTTCATGTTGACTTTGTTTAAGAGGATGTAAGGCCACACGCTTTCTTCTTGAACTAGCCATCATGCACTGAATGGGTTGAGTATATTTTAGGCTTAGGATAAGTCCCCGAGTGGCTCCTTTTCCTCTTGACTACTTCAAGTCTGGGTCTAGTCCTCAAATGGGGCTCCCCGCTTAGTAGTCGCCCTAAGTCGGATAGAATCTGTTCAGTCGATTATAGAATATCCCGGTGATCATTTTCGTCTGTGAAGATGTAAGTCTATAAACCTTATTCTCATATTGGATAAAGCCCATAGCGGCACCTCCCTTGTGGGCACTCTACTTGGATCACATCTTTAGTAACCCCATTTAGACACTTTACTCTTGGATTAGATCCCCTTTTATAGTAGTTATTGTTGGAGAACTTATCTTACAGATATATTCTCCCTTGGTACAGTAAGCCTAAGATAGGACTAGGTTGATATAAGCTCTTTCGCAGTGTGGTCCCTCGTACACCAGCAGGGTCCACACAAACATATAAACTAAAAATATATATATTTGCTTATGGATTAGAAGGATGCCCCCAGTGGAACCTTTTCCTAAGTAGGCATCCTATCTTTAGGGTAATGTCAGCAAAACTCCCTATAAGAATTGCTTGATTACACTTGAGTTGATATAAGTCCCCAATGATATTCTCTCAGTAGTTTCCCTTAGGTCCGGTTCAACTTGTTGAGCCACTAACAGGTTACCCCGGCGGTCATCCTTGCTGTAGAAGATGTAAGTCTAATATGCATTCTCTCCAGCACGACCATTGCACAACGATGGGAAGATGTAAGTCTACACACTTTCTTCCTAGCACAACCATTGCGCACCAAAAGGCACCCCTTGGGTTAATTAGCTCTACCGGTGGTAGACTATCCCTTTGGATTTGTAAATTTGAGATAGGACTAGGCTGATATAGCCCATTCTTAGTGAATCCATTTCACACTGATAGGTTCCATTAAATTAAAATGATATTTTTGACTATTTTTGAGTTAAGGTAAGTCCCTAGCGGCACTCTCTCAATAGTCACCCTTAGGTTGGTTAGTCCTACCTTATGGATGGTATACTATTTCTTTTAATTTGTAAATCTAAGATAGGTCAAGGCTGATATAGCCCCCTTCTCAGTAGATGCATCGCACACCAACAGGGTCCATATATTAAATCCACTCTTATCCCCAAATACTTCCCAAAACCAAGCTATATTAAATCCACCTTATATTAAATCCAGATCCAAGCTCATATCTCTAGTAGATATGCCCTCAACCTCAAATTAAAATAAATCATATTTTCTCCCCAATGGAGCCCCATGATTACAAATTAAATAAAATCGAATTCTTATCCCGGTGGATTGCTTTTGGAAGGTTCATATACTCAATCCCTACCATATTCTCATTTTTGTGCCTTAGTATAAACCTCTCACATGTCATGTATGCACCTAGCAAATCTTCCTTCATGTCCTTGACATGAAATTCCAACAAATCTTCTTCTCTTCCTTGGCATGGGCATGCATTACCTAACATTGACCCTCAAGTTTATGTTCTTGGCAGATCCGACATTATAGCGCCGCCATCTCATCCGGTCAGCGGTGTGCCTTGAGTTACGGGGGTCCTGTTGACCTCTTCAACCCTCAGCATAGATCCAAGACTCTTATAGACACTAAGAGCTACTTAGTCTCAAGACACTTCTAGTGATTAGGTGGACACTTAACCTAAGCCTAAAGACTTAGAAGAGTTAAATCATAGGATTAGGTCATATCTTAAGACATAAAGGAATCATCCACATGTTGACCTCATTTTTAGAATGATCTCTCAACCCCTCCATCTTAGACATATAATTTCTCTTAGGCTTTAAGAGTTCCTTAGTCTTAAGACACATCTAGTGATTAGGTGGAGACTCAACCTAGCCCTAGAGACTTTGAAGAGTTAGCCATAGGAATAGGTCATGCCTTAGGGGTGTTAGGAAAATTTGCCTAACCCTAGCTTGAATCATTCCTCACCTTCCTTCCTTCAATTCAAAATTCAAATTAATCTTATTTGATTTTCTCCAAACTCCAATCAACTCCATGATTAAAATCCATGATTGAAAACCATAAATAAAATTCTTAAGTCCAAATCCTTCTTTAGTCTTTAATTTCCCTCTTAAGGACTTAGCTTAAATCATGATCTAAAATAATTCAAAATCATGATATTTTCTCATAACTCATTTATATTCTAATTTATATTCACATATATAAATGAAATATAAATTGAAACCAATGAAATTAAACTCAAAATTCAAAATCAATTCATGAAATTTTCCTTTAAGTTTTCCTTCCTTCATGGACTTAGCCAAAATCATGATCAAATCAATTCAAATTCAAGGGATTTTTTCATAATTCATTTATATTTTCATTTACATTCACATATATAAATGAAATATCAATATAAATCAATCAAACCAAATTCAAAAATTCAAGCTCCAAATTCCAAAAATTTCCTAAGTCCTTTAAATTCCTTTTAATGGACTTAGCCTAAATCATGATCAAATCACATCAAATCCTTAAAATTTTCTCATGGTTCATTTATATTCTCATTTGTATTCTCATATATAAATGAAATATAAATTCAAACAATCAAAACCAATTCCAAAAATCAAACTCAAATCCACTCCTTGGGCCGACCGTACTTCAAACAGCTCAAACAACCCTTTCCATATGGTCAATTGGATCAAAATGACAGCCATAGCTTTGGCCATCTGATTGCCATAGGGGCAGATATACTCCCCCTAATTCAATATAATTCACATATCCTCATTATCAATTGAGTAAGGGAAAGTGTTAGGAGCCATCTGAGAGTGATCCCTAGCCTCTTAGAGCTCCAGCCATTTTCCAATTCTTGATTTTTGAACAATGAAAATAAGGGAGAAAAGTTGAAATTCAAACTCCCTCTTCACTCAAAATCACTTGAATTTTCTTTGCACACTCCACCAAAGGATCAAGACGAGTCTACTCAACTCCTTTCCCAAGCTCCAAAGGCAAGGAGAGGCTCACCTAGATCAAAACAGAGCTCACAAGCAAGGGGAGTTGGTCCATAGAGCAATCTACATAACCTCAAGAGATAATTCCTTCACCACAGCTTCGTCTCAACTAAAAAAAGCTCTTTTAAGGGAATCGAGCACCCGTGAGGTATGCCATTTTCTGACCACTAGACTTAAGGGGTGTTGGTCTTTTGTGAAAGAAAGTGTCATGGCATGAAAATTCAACTATTGGATAGGATTGCCATTAGTGTATGATAGTGTGTGCAAAATTTTATCCTAATCCGAGCTCAATCAAGCTCGGATCAAGGCTTGGATAATGGATGGTTCCTATGATCCTCAGGAAGAATAGGAGTGATCACAGCCCTCCATCCACACGTTTTGGATGGACGGCCGAGATTAAGTGCACATTTTATAAATCCATTTCTCCTTTTAAAACCACGGGGTGATTCCTGGCCATTCGATGCTTGATCGAACGGCGGGTATCAAACTGCATCCCTCCGCGATGATGGGAAGTTTAAGTGATGGCTCACAGCACGACATGTGCACCACTGCGTGTTTGTGAGAGGTTTAATTAAGGTTTTAATTAATTCTAATTAATCCTCTAAGCTTTAAAAATTCATATCTCCTTAAATAAAAATTAGAAAAATATGAGGTAAATTTTTACTAAAAGATAATTCAATCTAGAATATTCTAAAATTGGTATTAATGAATTTTAAATTATATATTTTTCTAACTTTGCCTTTTAATAGGAATATTATTTTGCTAATTAATCCTTAATTAATCCTCTGATTAATCCCAAACTTTTTGGGTATGCTTTGGGGGATGATTTCTGCCTATATTTTCTTAGGATTTATTAAAGGCTTAATTGGAAGAATTGCAAATGCATTTCCTAATTACTCCCATAAAATGTAGTTAAGGATAATTAATGTTGTGATTAGTGTTTTAATCCCTTATTGAAGTTGATTAAGGTTTGATCCAATTAATAGTAGGTTTAAGGAATAATTTTGGAGTATTTCCCCTAAGCTATTCCCTAACCCCTTTCTTTCCTTAATCCTCTCTTAATTAAGAGCTAATTCATTAATTTCCTTCTTAATTAATTTCTTAAAATTTCTAAATATTTACAAAACTTATTTAATCTACTTTGGGTAGATGCTTAGGTGTTCAAGAGCCTAAGTTTAATTAAGGAAATCAAAACCCAACTCATATGTGTGAGGGGTGTTTTGAAATTACTTAAGTTAAAACCCTTAGCTTAACTAACCATCAATCATGAGCCAAATTGCATTAGGCTCTTTTATTCCTAGGTGCATTATAAATTTAAATTCCTTCTAAGGTTTTATGTTATCTCATTAGCTCATAATTATTTGGTTAACTATGCTAAGGTGGGGTAGGTAAGGATTAATTAACTTAATTCATACCTTAACCTAATTAAAATATAAAAAGATGAATCTAATCATTTAAAAATTAAAAAAATATCAAACACATGTGGGAATGGGTTAGGAATAGGAAAATCAGCTCACATTTTTAAAATTAAATCAAACTCAAGATCAAATAAAATCATATTAAATGGACTTTGGTTTGTTTTAAGCCTTCTTATTTTATAAGATTGTCTTTAGGATTCAATTGAAGTGAATGTGTTTACAAACTTTTACATGCTTTGATTCTTTCCCCAACATGTTAAATTTGTATGTCATGTGGCTTTATGCATCCATACTTTTAAAAATTCAAATTTAAAATGAAAATGTTTACTTTATGTCAAATTTGCATGTGTTGACTAAAGTAAAAAAAATATGAGTGGCTATTATCACTATTAAATTCAAATTATTTTCAAAAATATATGAATCAATTATCAATTTTGAAAGTGTGTTACTTATATCTTAATTATAAGCTTGCATATGAGTAAGATATAAGGATGTGCTTAGTATAGGTTTTCCTTCTCTTTTCTTTTAGTATAGTTTTGAATATTTGGTAAGATGTATGGTTCATTTGAAAAGAACCTAATACTAATTTCATATCCTATTCATTCCTATACTATCAAAGAAGGATACACATATAAATTGCATTAAAATGAATTAATTAATACAAATTTTGGTATTCTTTCTTTTCCATTCATTTCTTTTGTACACATGCTTGTATTAGTCTAGACAACCCTTAAGCCTAAGAAGGTCTTGTACTTAATAATGGCATAATGTCTTTTCACTTACCCTTTTTCATGCAAAATCATGCAAAAAATGAAAATCATGTTAAAATTCTCATTTGTATGCATACATAGAGATTTATTCATATGCATGTTATACAGGGAAAGAAATAAAGTGATGTATGTTTTGTGAATTTAGTTCATTTTATTTAATCTTAAAATGCCTTTCTCTTTGAATGGGTTTGTTTAGAGTTCATCTAAACTTAGGATTAATTAAAATACTTAATCAAAACATTCACTAAACAAAACTAAAAATATGAATCTACTTTAGAAATTACTTAGGTTAGGGAAGGAAAGAGAAGTTTCCTTCTCTTTCCCTCTCTTTATAACTTAGTAATTAATATTAAAATTCATTTGAACCTATTCAAAACATGAAATAAAATCAACCAAAATCAACTAAATCACTTAAATGAAACCCTCCTCTAAGTTGAACATGCTTCACACTTAGAAAATTCTAAAATTAAAGCCATGGCTAAGCATACCGCACAAACCTCCAAAGCACACACATTAGGCTAAGTCACCACTTCTAGCTTTAGGTTAGGGTGGTGCATGGTTTGATGCTTGCTTTTTTGTTTTATGATATATGTTTTAGACTAGATGTTAGGATGTATGTGCATAGAATGAATGATAGGACGATCTTAGTCTAACCATTTTTTTCTGCAGGGGATTATTCTTAAGTATAAAAATATAAATGCTTTTGCTATGTGCTTATACTCTAAGCATAATCCAATAGGCCGGTGGACTTAGTCACCCATGTGTGGGGTGATAAGTCCAATATAAATGCTTGGGATTTTGTGTGGTTTGTTTAGCTAACCTTTATTTTGCAGGTGTTAGCTAGATTTACTTTTCCTTTTCAATATAAATTTTGCAATTAGGATTTGGAATGATTGTTATGAGGATTAGGATGAGCATTGGTCATAAGATTCTATCTTATGCACCATGTGAAGCCTTTGGAGCATCCACCTTCCAACCATACAAAAGAAAGAACTAAAGAAGAAGAAAGAAGAAAGAAGAAAAGAAAAATGAAGAAGTGAAGCTTGAAGACCCCCATAACAATGAATTCTTGTATTTAATTCATTTGTAATCGGGTTGTATAAGGGTAGCAGCTACTACCCAATTTATTTTCAGGTTTGTCGGTGGTTTTAGACCTCTTATTCTTTTATTCTTTTATGATTAGCTTTATAAATTGATTGATGATTTGTTTAGCTTGTGCATTAAGTGACATCTTTTTCTTAATTTCTTCCTTGCTTTATGTATGGCCTGGTTGTCGATTAGGCTCTTAGGGAAAAATAAATCTTTTACCAAACTAAATAATTCAAAACTAAAAATAAAGAACTTATAACCTCACTTAAAGCTTAGGTTAAATTTTAAGATAAAAGAATTAGCAAACCTTAAGCTGGATGAGTATTTCTTTTACAATATCATGCAGAAATGCATCTTAATTCACTTTGATTGGAGGGCTTCCACATTTATTAGAGAAACTTGCCTTGACCTTTGAGAGCCATGGTGGAAACACATCTCATCCCTCACATTTTGGCCAATAACTTTATTTCTCATGCATTAGGCATATGAATCCTAAAGTCAAAAATTATTGAAATGAAAATAAAATGAAATCATTTAGATTTAGTTCATTTGAAGCATGCATGATCTAGTCTCTTTAGGGAGTAAGTTTAAGGACTTCTTTCTAAATAAATAATTAAAAAAAATAAGACTTGCCTACATGAATTTAAAACCATAGGTGGAGTTAGTTGGTACCACCCAGGGTGGTATGTAAGTCCAAATAGGGTGGTTTGTCCTGAGGAGGAAAACCAATTATCCAATTTTCACCTTAGATTTAGATTGAGCTTTCGGCTCTCGCCAAAGCTCTCTAGATTTAGGTTCTGAGGTTGCTCCTCCTCTTTATGGGCCATAAGCTTAAATCCTCACCTCATAGGCATTTCCTTAATCTTGTGTTATGGAATCATAAGTCCTAAATTTCTAATGAAAAATGCAACTCAAACAAATTAAAATAATTTCAAAAATGTAAAGCTTAACCATAGGATAGTTTGAGATGCTTGCTAGGTTTCCTAGCATCATGGATATTTCCTACTTATCTTTCTTTTGGCTTCGATAATAACTCCTTCTCTTTGATCAATCCCATTTGATCTTAAAAAAATGAACCAATCAATTGATAGTCCTTTCATATTGAAATCTTTGAAGACAATCTTTTACGAGTATTCCTAAGGTATCTCATCCCTTAGGGTGTAATTAACTATGGGGGCTTCCCTTTGTAGGGAACTTAATGAACCCGATTTAAAATAAACCCTGCTTTACTTTTCCATGTAAAGTAGGAGAAGAATCTCTGGTACATATATAGACTCATTGTCCTTAGGAGTCCTTATTGAGGTGATTAGGTCCATTAAAGGGTAGTGACTTCTATCTCCGAGAGATACACTATTCCTTGATGACGTACGCGATCACCTGAATAAGCACATCTTTGGATCTGCATGGCATCCTAAAAAGAAGAATTTTTATATTCTTGCTTTTCACCACAGATGAAGGTGACTATATAGATATTTTTCACCACACCACCCTATGGCCTAAATCTAATCCATGTGCACCTTTTTAAATCCAATCCCAAATTCAGATCTCAAATTGAACCTCAAATCGCAATTCAAACTCCAAATCTGAATCTAAATTCCAAAACATTTGATTGAAATCTATGACCAAACTCAAGTTCAAAACCTTTCCTAAGCCCTTTTGATTTCATCTTATGGACTTATCCTTAACCAAATTCAAATCAATCATAATTCATTTGATTTTCTCAAATATCAATTCAATCCTTCAATCAAACTATCAAATTCCAATTCAAATCCAACTTCAAATGATTCAATTACATGATCAAATTCAAGTCTAAAATTCCTCATAAACCTTATGATTGAATTCCATAGACTTAACCAAATCTCCATCCAATTCAACCCAAATTTGATTAAACCCTTCATGAACCATTTATATCTTCATTTATATTCACAAATATAAATGAAATATAAACCCAAATGACCAAAACTAAACCAAACTAAATTCAAATCCAACCAAGACCCTTCATAAGCCATATGGACCTACCTCTTTATGCTTGGCTAAATCCCATTCAAATCAACCCAAAATCAATTGGTTTATTTATATATCAGTTATATATTCATTTATATTCACAAATATAAATGAAACTCACATTCCAATGATCAAAATCAAATCAAACTAAATCAATTTCTTACTTAAGCCATTTTGACCTACCTCCTTGAGCTTAGTCAAATTTACTTCCAAATCACTCCAAACTCAAGTGATTTTCTCATGAATCATTTATATCTTCATTTATATTCCCAAATATAAATGAAATATAAATTCAAATAGCCAAAATCAAACCCAAAATTAAATCAAAACCCAATTCAAGCCTTTTAAGCCATTTTCTTGAACTTAACCAAATTCTATCCAAATCAAGCAAAAATTAATGGATTTTCTCTTAAATCAATCATTCCTTCAATCATCTATCCAAATATATATGCAACCTACAATCATCAAATTGAACTCAAGTCAAGCCGAAGTTAGCCCTTTTAACTTGAAAACTCCAAATGAGCTAAAGTCCATTGGACTCCAAATTGATTGTAGTTGAATTTATATTTCAATCATAGGCTCATATATAGGTTTAACTAAACTTGAATCAAGCCAAAACCAAGCTAATTGACTCATTTAAGTTCACTTGACCTAAAA
This sequence comes from Cymbidium sinense, assembly GCA_021442155.1. Classification (NCBI taxonomy): domain Eukaryota; kingdom Viridiplantae; phylum Streptophyta; class Magnoliopsida; order Asparagales; family Orchidaceae; genus Cymbidium; species Cymbidium sinense. The sequence goes on along the minus strand of CM038219.1, from coordinate 103,152,754 downwards.
TAGCCTAAAGGGCCTTTTTGAGCTAAGTTCTAATCCAACCCAAATTGGATTGAACCAAACCCATCCAAGCCTCATATCATGATCAACAATCAGCCTAGGATGATCAATTACCGTGAATTGGGTCAAACTAAGTCAACTTGGTCATTTGACCAAGTCAACCCTTAGCCTATATGAAACTCAAACTAGCCAAAACTCATCTTACACCAAATTGGTTGAAACTATTGATTCACATCAACCCATAATCATTGTTTGAACATAACTTGACTATCAATTGAGCCAAATAAAATCCAATTGGTCATTTGACCCAAGTTGACCCAAATTGGCCTAAAAAACCAAAATGGGTCAAAGCATGACCTAACCCAAATTAATTGCAACCAATATCACAAGTTCATTCCAAATTCATTATTGAACTTGACTAAAGCTCCAATTTGATCAATTGGACCCAACCTAGCCCAATTGATCAACTTAGCCCAAATTGACCTAAAAGGTCAAATTGACCAAAATCTAAATTAAATCCAAATTAATTAAAACCAAAGCATACAATCATTTTTCAATTAACCAATTGAACTTGAATCAATACCTAATCCAAGCCAAATTTGTCAATTTAGCCCATTTGACTTATATGAATCCAAATGAGCTAAAATCAAACCTAGGCCAAATTGATTGAAACCACTTGAACCAAAACTCTTCAAATCATTATTTGAACCTAACTTGAAGCCTTAGTTTGATCAATTTGGCTAAACCTAATGCAACATGACCCAAATTGAACCTATTTGACCAAATTGATCCAAAACCCATAAAACCAACCCATGACCCATTGAAGGCTGATCAAACCCAACCCAAACCCATCTTGGGTCAGCCTAAAGTTAGCCCAAAATCTGTGTGGGTCTAATCCAAGCCATTGTCCATTGGTCAAGCCTTATTTGAATAGGATTCCACCCATAAATGGCAAAGTCCACTCACCCCATTTGGGGACTAGCCTAGCCTCCTAACCCACCCTAAAAGGGATAGGACTTGCCATGGACCAAAGGGAGGTGAGCCAACTCACCTCCCACTCCCAGCACCCTTTGGATCCAAGCAAGGAGATCAGCAACAAATCAAACCTTGAGTCACCTCCCATGCACTCCTCCAACCAAAATGAGCCATGTCGACATGATGGTGACCACTCTGGGGCCCTGGTGGTGGCTGGCCGGCCAAAAAAATGGGAGACAATCTCATCCGTCCACCTCAGCAAATTGAGGGATATACCCCCTCAATTAAAATCAGATTTCACATGCATTAGATTCCTCCAAAGAGTAAAACAAAATTCCCTAGCACTCCTCAGAGCCCTTCCAAACCTTCCCCACTTCAGAATTCTTCTTCCCGTGCGAAACTGAAATATGGGAGCTCACATCTGATTCCAACTTCTTCATCTCTCAACCAAACTTCAATTCCTCTTACACACACCTTCCACATACCTTGGCGAGGCTACCCAAATGCTTCCATCTAGTTCTAAACCCACCAGAGCTAGGAGTTCGATCACTACCAAGCTCCAAATTTATGGAAGTTGGTCCACCGAGCAAACGAGAAGAAATTGGCTTGTGTGTTGCTCAATAGGGCCTCATCTCTACTAGACGAAGCTACCTTCATCGATACTACCATTGGCCTTGAGCTATGGCAAGGTAATTTTAAAAAATCGTAGATATAGGAAATTTTTTGAGGAGTTTTTTGAAGAAAATTCGCATGTGAGCCCATCCTAGCCGTTGGATCCTTGTGGATCCCTCGCGAAGGTGTGGGTTGATTTTGGAGTGAATCCTAGCTCGAGTGAGCTCTGATTAAGCAATCCATAATGGACGGGCTCTGTCGTTATGCGCTCATAGGAAGAGAGATCACTAGCCATCCATTTCCCGTGATTGGAATGAACATCTATGATCAAATCACACTAGATCCACTATTTAATCCCTCTATAACCACTAGTTTGATCATGGTCATCTCTTGATCGGATGGCCCATGATCGCCATCCAATTGTGCTATATGAAAAAATAGCCAATCCCATGTCAATGTGCCATGTGGCGCCGATGGGGTTAAGGCTTAATTAGGTTATTTAATAAGTTTTTAAGGCTAAAATTTCTATAATTCATAACTAATTGTAAACAAATTTAAAAAATATAAATGATGACTCATTTTAAAGGTATTTCAAAGGAGAATCTATTAAAATTATCCTTAATTAAACTTAAGTGGTAATTTTATCTTAATTAAGATTTAATAGAAAACTTAATTAACATAATTACAACTTAATTAATCACCTAATTGGTTTTAAACTTTTTGAGGTTGCTTAGGGGGTTGACCTCTGCCTCTCCCATTTTTTTGGAATTTATTGGATGACTAATTATGGAAATTGATTGATTAAATATTAATTACCTTCCTAACTTAATGAAGGGTTAATTAAGCATGTGAAGAGTAAATCAACTATTTAATTGGACTCATTTGGCACTAATTAATAGTTTTAGGGAATGTGATTGGGGAATTTTTCTTAATCTTTTCCTAAATTCCTTTACTTTTCAAGAAAATTAATTCAACTAATTAATTATATAATTAGCTTAATTAAGCTTTAAAATGGATCTAATTTTTATTAATTAGTTCAGGGGTAGGCCTTTAGGTGTTCAATAGCCTAAAGAGGTTTAAAGAAATTATGGTTAGCTCACATGTGTGAGAAAACCATAAAGTAATTAAGTTTAAATTAATAATTTGTGAGCTAAATTTGCCCCTTTCATTTCATAGGGTCATTGCTATTTACTTTTCAATTCATTGCATATTATATTGGCTCATAATCATTTGATTAATTATCTTAAGGTAACATAGGTAAGGGTTTAATTGATTTAATTCATACCTTAACTTAATTAATCCATAAAATCAATCTAATTACTTTTCATTAAATCAAATTAACTCACTCACGAGGAATGGGATTAGGATTAACAAACCTCTTCTCATATTTCTTAAATCAAATTTAAATAAGAAATAACATTAAGAAGCTTTGATTTATTTTAAATGAGTTTATTTAGTATGATTGTCCTTAAGAATTAATTAGATTGAATGAAATCATGTGCTTATGTTTCTTTATGTCTTTTTAATCATACTAAATGTTGTATGTGACTTGTAGTCATGCATGCATCTTTTTCAAAAATCAATTAAATGAAGTGATTTCTTTTATGTCAAACTTGAATGTGTTAATTTAAATTAAAATTTGTGTGGCTAGTATCACTATTAAATTAAAAATTATTTTCAAAGCATATAAGTCAATTATAATATATGGAGTGAAGATAATTATACATAATTAAGCTTACATGTGCCTATAGCTTAGAACATGTGATATGGACTTCTCTTTCTTCAATCTTCATAGATTTACATAAAGTTTGAATGTTAACAAGTGTATAGTTTATTTGAAAAGGACACAACATTTGTTTGGATTCATTCATATGTACCTCTATGTTAGAACTTAGATAGAACTTTAGCTCACATGTATAAATGATCCAATCAAATCAAATACAACTTTTGCATCATTTTTTCATTTGTATAGTTAGTTGTATATCTATGTGTATTTAAGAATAGTGGGTATATATAATGTGGATATCCTAAGGATGCAAAGCTTTAAGTAGCCTTAAGGAGGTCTTACCTCAGTCCCCTGATTTAATAATGGCGAAGTATCCTCTTAATACTTTTATACACTTGTATGTGTATCTAGCTAATGAATGAAAATCTTCATTAAATTAAATCAAACACAACTTTGGCATGATTGTTTCGTTCTTGTAGTTATTAGTACATTCATGTGTATTTAAGAGTAGTGGGTATATCTAGTTTGGACATTTTGGAGACAAGGTAAAAGAGAGGTCTTTACCTCACTCCCCTAGTTTAACAATGACGAAGTAGCCGCTTAAAACTTTTATACACTTGTATGTGCATTTAGCTAATGAATGAAAATTTCCTTTTCTATTAAGAAAGACATGCATTCATATTTGTTCAAATGGTTTAATTGATTGATCACATTATTTAAAGTCTTCTTTCTTATGCTCATATGTATAAACTTACATATGTTTGAATGTAATGGGTATATAGTTAGGACATCTCGGGAACACGAGGCTTTAGCTAGCCCCAAGGAGGTCATTTGATTACCTCACTTCCCTGATTAACAATGACACATACCTTTTCAATTTCAATCATATGTATTTTTATATAAGAATTTAGATATATCTTTAAATTAATATGATAAAATAATTAAATCAAATAAAACATCTAAATGCTAAATGTACATATTTACATCCATCATTTAAGTGTGCTAAGACATGTGTTGGTATACTTAAGATTTAATCATATGCATGCTACATATGATTGAAGGAAATGAATCCACATGTGTCATGTGATAGTAATTTATTCTAATCAATATTAAGATTCCTCTTTTACTGAATTAAAAGTGAACCTAAACTTAGGATTAATTTGAAATGTGTAATAAGCCATTCATTCACTAAGAGAATTTATTAATTAACATGCTTTAGAAAGTGGCTTAGGGTGGGGATGGAAGAGAACAATCCTCTCTTTTTTTCTCTCTTTATAACATTTAGTTGCTAAGTAACTCATGATGAAACCAAATAAAACACAAATTAAAATTTGCAAATCAATTAAAGCACTTGAAGTGAAAACACCCTTTATAATTAAACCCTTTCATACTTAGAGAATCATAACCTAAATGCTTAGTTAAGGCATACCACACAAGCCCTAGTACACACACATTAGAGTAAGTCACAACTTCTAACTTTATGTTGGGGTGTATGGTATGATGTTTATTTTTTTTTTATGATGTAGAATTTTATTTGGATCTTAGGGTGTATGGATAAGACGTGATTAGCCTAATCATATTTTTTTGTAGGATATTTTGCTTAAGGTATGCTTAAAATAAATATAAATGCTCTCTTTTAGGTGTAACTCTAAGCATAATCCAAATTAGGATAGGTGGGTTTGGTTACCCATGTGCTGGGTGTTAAATCTAAATTATGCATATAACTGTTTGGGTTGTATAGTGTGTTTAGCTAACACTTATTTTACAAGTATAACTAGATTTACTTTTCCTATTTTTAATGTAATTTTATATTAGAAATCAGGATTAGTGTTATGTGAGATGATGAGTAGGCTACAAGGCTTTTATGATGATGCCTTTGAAGCAAGCACATCCAAATGAAGATGAATGAAAGACATATGAAGAATGAAGATAAGAAGACACCCATGACATTTATTCATTTGTAAATTATAATATTATTCTATATAAGTAGAGCTCTATCATTTTATCTTTTTGAGTTGTTATGCGGTGGCACCCAACCACCTATTCTTTTAGTTAGATTTATAAAATACTTGATTTTATGTTTTGTGCAATAGAAATAGCATGCCTTTTTAGTTTTTCATGAATGATGATTTAATGTGTGACTGGATTGGCTCTAAGGAAAAAATTAATTTTTCTACCTCAACTACTCATAACTAAAGTTTTAAATAACTCATAACCTCACATAAAGCATAGGCATTAAATCAAGATAATTAAAAGATTTAGCAACCCCTTATAAATGTTATATATTTAACATCATGCATCCATATTGCTTTACTACTCTAAGAGAGGGTTTCCATCCTTCCATGATAGGGGAAGACTTTACCTTTGAGGGTCTCCTCTATGGTGGAAAATACCTCTTTCTCTTTGATTTAGCCCATAATCTCATTTCATCATGCATTTAGATATATGAAAATCCTATGACCTTTGTCAAAATGAAGTGTCAAATACAAATAAAATTTGAAATGATTTACATTAGATTAAGTCATGACTTATACCACTCATGCTCTAGTTTCTTAGAGATTGGGTTCAAGAACTTTAGTTCCTTTCTAAATAATAACAACCCAACTATCTTGCAAAATCATATGACTTGCCTATATGATTTTAAAGCATAGGAGTTAGCTGGCTACCACTCTAGGCGGTTATAAGTCCAACAGTCAGGTCGTTTACCCTCTCATGTGGAGATAAACCTTATGCCCATCTTTGCTTAGATTTAGGTCGTGTTTTACCTCTTGCAAAAGCTCCCTAGATTTAGGATCTAAGGTGGATGTTTCCTTTGAGCTATAAGCATAAATCCTCACCTCTTAGCCATTTCCACAATATTGTATTGTGGGATTATAAGTCATAGCTTTCTAATAAAATTTCAACTCAAATAAATAAATTTTCTCAATTTCAAACATATAAAGCCCAATTATAGGGTAGATTCGAATGCTCACTGGGTTTTCTAGTATTATGAGCTTTTGCTACTCATCTCATTTGGCTTCAATAATAAGTCTTTCTTTTGATCTATCCCATTTGATTTTCCAATATAGCTGATTTATTAATAGTCTTATCTTTGAAATCTTTGGAGACAACAATTACTACTCATCATCACCTACCTATGACTGAGAGTCTCAATATTTGAAGTTGTTCAAGCTATTCATAATAAAAATATGTTATTATTTTTTTGTAGATTTTACTCTAATTTTATTATGAGGAAAATACAATTTCTTATATTCAAGAACTCAATGATCGATAAACAAAAGTAGTTGATACCTAAAGGTATATGTTCACGGAAAATGACTATCCTAACTTAGCTAAGTTTAGTGTTGCATAGAATTTGATCATTTATTAACCAAAAGCAGAATATAAAGAACTTAATGAACATAAAAAAAGCCTTCTATAAAAATACCATTCATTGTGATCATATGATAATTCAAATGTATCCCCTCTTAAAATAAATACAAATAGCAATTATGAGAAACAACACAAATCCATTATGCTATAATAACATTACAAGAAATGATGCTTTGATTCTAAGAAAAGTTTTCAAGTCATCGTGAGCAAGAACTCCATAAATTTGGGTGGAAGTTCCAATAGTTAACTTCCCACAAGTTGGAAGATTAAGGAGGTGGTTTGATTGAAGTATTTAGGAGACTTGATCAATTTGCAAGCCTTAGAGAGTATGTGTGAATGGATAATAATGTCAAGATCATATGTTTTATTAAATTATTAGTATTTAAGTATACTTATTACCAACTATATATTATCTCTCTCAGGGAGCTTCCAAATGATCAAAACTAGAAGTTTTTTTTTTGGGTGGATTAATTTATGCTTAAAATCATCATTGATGGGCTAAAAAAATTTTATAATTCATTAATATTGAAAGATAATTTATATGACAATAAAAACTTACAATTAATTTAAAAAATAAAAATTATTAAGTAAATTAAATATTTATTTTTATTAATTTAATAAAAACTTAGTTAAGCAAAATATTAAAAATTAATTAAGGAAATAAATAAATATATTAAAAAATTTTGGTGGGAGCTCACCCTCATCCTGGTAATGATTTAAATCCTTACACTTCACTATAAAGGATAAAGGCTCTCAATTTCAATCACCTAAGGGTGGAAATTGTTCTTCTCAAGTCTAATATTAATTTCTCTTAAGATGTATTGCTCCCAAATCATGTAATGTAACTAATCTTGTAGTGCTCTTTTAAGAAGAGGTTGATATCAATTTTATATCATTCATAGTGAAACTTGATAAGAATCATGTCACCACCCTTAGTGAGGAAGTCAAAATCGATGAAATGTCACTTATAGGACATAGGTCATAGGTCATAGTCGATGATATATTATCACTTAGGATGAAAAAAAATTGATAACTCAACCTCCCAAAGCTTAAGAGCCAAGATAAAAGATATATAGTCTCTTATGTTGAAAATTAAAGTTCATTATATTAGTCTTAAAGAAAACTTTGATATCATCTATGTTAGAAAACTTTGTAATCCTCATAGTCATGAATGGAATTATTAATGCCTCCACATTCTCTTGGATAGCGGTGTAAATATGAGAATATGAGCAATGAGCTCTTGTTTCTTGTCTCATATTCATGTTTGGCTTAGAATTGCTCATGTTCAAATAAGGTAGAAAATCTAAAAAATGTGGAGGATGTAGGACTCAAACTTATGTCATGTTTTTCACATGGGAAAAACTCCAACCACAAAACCATAATTTTTTTATTTTGAGCTAAAACAAACCTAACATGATCAAGCTGAAGGTTGTTCATCTTTGGCTCATTTACAAATCGAGCTTAAAATATTTGGACATGTTCAGCTTTCTTGTTTAACAAGGATTCAAACACGAGCTATTCATAAACTACGAGGTTTTTTTAAATCCATGGTTTTGGTGAACCTTTTCAAAATAAATCAACATAATTCTTGATGCCTCAACATGTTTGTAATTAGGCTTTTATTTCTTAGCACAATTTTATTGAGTGGGTTGGGGACCCACCCAAAGGGCATATGCTAGACTTCCAAACACTATCAATTAAAGTTGTTAAAATAATGTGCATTTTAAAATATCTTTAATTGAAGATAAATTAACATTCTCTTACACTTAAAAAATAGTAGTATTTTGTGTCATATTAGTTGATCATATTTTACTAAGGGTAAGAATATGATTTGAATTAGAAATTACTCTAATTTTCTATGTTTTAATAATTTTTATAATTTGTTACTATTTCAATAATTATTTTAAGAATTCTAAAACACTTAAAATAAAAGAAACAAGAATAACATAATTTATAAAAGAGCTCATGTGAAATTTTTTTTTTTGAATTTTAGCATTTTTTTTAACAAGAACAATTTTTTGATTTTTCTTTTAAACTTTAAAGTCATCATGCATGTGAATTTTAGAAATGCTTTACTTTTCATTATAGAAATGATCATCATGGAACTCGCATTTTTACTACGTAATACAAGTCATTTAGTGCAAGATCGCGAGAGGTTGGTTGCCAACATAGAGACACATGTTTGAGTGTAACCGTGTGCATGTGTTTAGCCCCTCCCAGTGAGCCGACCAAAATAAATAAATAAATAAATAATTCAGACAAAATGGACCTTAGGATTTGAGTACTCCAAAAAAATATTTTTTATGGGTTTAGAGTATTAAGAATATCTTAAATATAGTATACAATGGGTGTATTGATGTGTTTTAAGAATAATTTTAAGAAAAAAGGAAAAAAATAGAAATCCATATATTAATACACCCATCCTAAACAAAATAAGTGTTGTTTTTCTCAATCCAAATGGGAAATGTTGTACATATAACCACAATCTACTAGGTCAATTGGCTAGAGAAATAGATAGAATTAATAAATTTCTTTTATGGATTTTTGATTGGAAGTTAGGCTTTGTTCTAATATAATTTAAATGTATTGCAATGGAAGAAAATAGGTTTAGACACCAACAAGAAGTAGAGCAAGTGATGACACGGGCTATGGTGTCGGTGATGGCAAACAATAGTGGTGGAGTTGGTGGACGATGGCAATGGTAGGTGGTAGGCCATGGGCAATATTATGAAAAATGTTTTTTTTTGCATTTGGAATTCAGTAGAATGAATTTTAAAAAAAATGGATGATTTAGGGTATTTTGAAGCTCTTATATCAATATTTTATATTCGATTGACTTCAAAATAAAACACAGAAAAAATTAAATTTACTATAACAAAATTACTCCACACTCTAAGAATTTGCAACAAAATAACCCTTAGCCTTTAAATGTAAGTGTAATTGTAATAAATATCATTCATCATTTCAATTTAGTTTTTCTTGATAACATTATCTACATCTAAGTGATGATTGCCTACATAAGAAAAGATATTTAGGACACATAGAATAACTTTTTTTACTCAGCCACCATCAGATGCCATCATTGTCCACCATCTCTTACCACCTCTAATCATTACATGCCACATATCATCAATCACCATCAGCTGTTTGCCATTATTCAACCATCTTTTACTAGCCTCCATTATCATTGCCCAACCATCCACCATTATCATTGCACAATCATCCATCATTAATCATAATTATTATCATTGCCTCTCGACCATTTCTTAGCTAGTGATCTCTATCATAAATAAACAATTTATTCAATATTCAATAAAAATAAAAATATCAATAATCTTTTAGTTCAAATCAAAGCATAAATAAAATAAAAAAATAAAAAAAAAATGTTTTTTAAACATCACCTTAGAAAGTTTTTTCTCCATAATTGTCATTTGATTTTTTTTATTTTATAGTCCATTTTTATTAGTAGGGTTGTAGGATTTTGATACTATCCATAGACAAATTTAAATCTAACAACTGGAGCTCAATAATTTGAGAAATAGCATATTATCAAAAAAAAAAACTATCACTCATACATCATGAGATGCCTAAATACATAGCCTATTACATTTTAGTTGTTACCCACATGTTTATAATTTTATTCATTCAACCAAATAACATCTAAAAAATAAGCATAATAGCTTTTTATAGTTGTGTGGGAAGATTATAGATCCAATAAACTTAACTAGTAAATGATGAATTTTATGAAGCTCCAATAGTTTATAATGTTCTCCATGAATTTCCATTGATATGAAATTACCAAGAAATATAAAGAGGAAGACTTTGGTTCATCAAATCTTTATAGTACATAAAATAATCCACTAACTTGATGACAAAAGCCTTATTAAAGAAATATCATCCATGTAGAGAAGGAGACTTTGGAGTCTTTATAACTTGTGGAGGACTTGAGGTCTTTGTTGAAGAATTATAAATTGAAAGACTTTGGATCATCAAATTTTCATAGTACATAAAATAGCTATGTTCTTCAAATCTTAATTGAATTTTAGATTGATTTTCCTCCATGAACCAATTATTGCTTTGGCATATTACTTTAACAAATCATTTTTTGAGAATTTTAAAAAAATAGAAGATTAATTTAAAAATAAATTTAGTCCAAAACCTATAAATCAGGGCAGCTACTATTTTGACAAAGCACCGGTCAATGTATTAATATGGCAGACTTGATCAAAAGTAATATAAGATATAGACCAATTAACTAATTAAATCATTTAGTGAAAAATTCCTCAATGGACACACCCACAAGCAAGCAATCCTCTTCCACCTGCTTGTCTTCCCTTTCAATTGTCATGCCAATGACAAGCTTGCCCTACTCTCCTTCAAGTCTTTTATTTCTCATGATCCACATCAAGCTCTGGCCTCATGGAATCAATCTTCCCTTCTTGGCAAGGGTGTCGAACCTCGACAATCTTCCAAGGTCGAGCTCAACCTCGATGTTTGACATCAGGAACCATACCTCCCTCCATTGCCAACCTCACCTTCCTCCAAAGACTCAACTACCATACAATCATCTCCATGGACAAACAAACCCAGCTATGCATTTGTTACCTTAACTTGAGTGCTAACTCTCAGTTGGTCTAGCACTCTATCTCAACTCATCTGCCGGAGATTTCATCCAATATCTCCAACTATCTCAACCTTAAGATCATTAGTCTAAAAAACAACTTCCTTACAAGAAGCATTCCTTCATTTTTCAGCACCATCACAAAACTCATCAATATCCTTTGGTATTATTCCTTCTTCACTGAGAACATCACCAATTTGTTTGCACTAGATGTGTCCCAAATTATGATCACTACAATACCTTCATCCTTGTCTTTTCTCTTATGTTTTTTTTTTTACAAAATAGTCATCGACCTCCCTTCTTCCATCAGCAACATGTCCTCACTTCAATATCTTGACTTGTCCAATAACAATCTTACAAGTGAGCTACCACATTCATTTGGGAACCTCTCGTCCCTCACTTATTTTGATGTCACATTGAACTCGTTCTCTGGTGCCATACCATCATCACTTGGTGGTCTCTCCATGGTCACCAACCTTGCATTGACAACAAACTACTTCTCAAGAAATATCCCACCATCTCTTGGATCCCTGTCTTCTACATCATCATGTCTCATAAATACTCCGGATAATTCTTCCATGTCTCTTCAATTTCTCAAGCATTGGTCTTTCAGACAACCAGCTCTTTGCCAATCTTCCCCAAGACTTGTGCAACTATCTTCCTCACCTAAGAGGGCTTACCATGTACTATAACAAACTCCATGGGCTAATCCCAGCATCTTTAGCTAATGCAACGATGCTTGAGAAATTGAAGATAATAGAACATGAAAGGCAATGCTTTGGAGAAGCATACACAGCCTTGGGAATGTCAACATGGAAACACTAGACCTTTTCTATAAGAGCGCTTACGGAAACCATACCAAAAGATATTTTCAGCATTAAATCTCTCTCTAATCCTTCCATTTGTCACATAATTTACTTACTAGGTTCTTACCACCAGAAGTTGGAAGGTTGAAAAATCTCAGAGAGTTTCATGTAGATTCAAACAACTTGTCTACTGAGATTCCTAGAACCATCGGAGACTATGTGAAGTTGGAAACTCTTTCTATGGAAAGCAACCAATTTCAAGGGACATTTCTCCAATCCTTGAGCAACTTGAAAAGTATACATAAGCTAGATGTTTGACAAAACAAATTGTCCAATCTCATCCCATAATTCTTAGAGGATTTCAAGTTTCTTTAGTATTTGAATCTTTTTTTTCAATGACTTCGAGGGTGAGGTTCCAAGGAAAGGGTTCTTCAAAAATGCAAGTGTTGTTTCACTGACTGGAATTAATAGGCTTTATGGAGGAGATCCCAAATTATGCCTGTCACCTTGCACTCTACAAAACCAGATGATAAGCCATCACTCTTTGCGACTCAAAGTGATTCTATTAGCTTCAATCTCAGCTCTTCTTCTATTCCTATTAGTGTTTTTACTCGTCTTGTGGTACTGGTTACAAGATCAAAAAAAGAAGACACCAGCTTCAGATTCTATGAAAGACTTCTATCCAAAGGCTTCATTCTCTGAGCTCCTCAAAGCAAACAGATGGATTTTCATCAGAAAACTTGATTGGTTCAGGAACTTCTGGCACAGTATATAAGGGCATCATAGACTTGGGTGAACAGAAAGTTATTGCCATTAAAGTACTGAACCTTGAACAACATGGTGCATCGAAGAGTTTTGCTGAATACAATGCTTTGAGAAGCATCAGGCATCAAAATCTTGTTAAGATACTAAGTTCTTGTTCAAGCATTGAGTATAAAGGAAATGATTTCAAAGCTCTAGTTTTTGAGTATATGCCTAATGAAAACCTAGAGTATTTGCTCCACCTAGAACAAAACCATCAAAATCAAAGGCAGAGACTAAGTCTCATTTAGAGGCTAAACATAGCCATTGTTGTTGCTTCCACACTGGATTATCTTCATCACCATGGACAAACACTAATTATTCATTTTGATCTTAAGCCTAGCAACGTTCATCTTGATGAAAATATGACTGCACATGTGGGTGACTTTAGTTTGGCCAACTTTCTTACTAAAACTACAAGTATACCATCTTAGAATTCATTCATGTCCATTGGAATACAAGGAACAATTGGATATGTTGCTCCTAGTAAGTATTTAAACTTATAAATAATTCTATATAATTTACATTAGTAATATAATACATGATCCAGCTTGAGAACTTACAATATCGGGAATAAAAAAATCTAACACTAGGGCAGTTCCTTTTTATTAACATTATAAATTTGAAAAAAAATGATATCTTCTAAAATCAAAGAGACACAAAACCATATAACTTTATTCATTTGAATCATAACATAATGCAACTCAAACAAAATATAACTAATGCTTATATTTTTGATAATATCTATCCTCAGTTGCTCATCTTTTGTTGTATGCAAATTCTCTTCTTTCATCCATCTAACTTAAATGAGCTCTTTGAAAAATAGATATCAACTAATGGGATGATTAATACAAACAACTCAACGATTAATTATAGTTTTACACTAAAATAATTTCAAGAACATAAATAATATTCATACAAGTCATCACAAATATTAACATTTCATATTAATATATATGAATGTATGTATCTGTGTATATATATATATATATATTGTAATGGCTTACAAATTAATAATATTTCTCAGCATTCCATGCAAAGCATCATAAAATCACCCTTCATAATAATGCTAACTTTGAATATGATCATCATCAAAATTATTTTAATAACTATAAGTTTTATTCCAAAAAAAGCACTAGGCTACTTGTTCAACAAAAAATACTAGTATATATGTGTGCATACAATTAGTTCAAAATAAGATTGCCAACACACATTTTGCTAATCAAACAAAAAACTATAACTCTCATGGCCAAATATTCCAACACATTTTGCATTTTTCTAAAACTTTTTGTTCTACATATCTCAGAGTATGGCATGACCAATCAAGTATCTACTCATGGAGATGTATACAGCTATAGAATACTTTTGCTAGAAATGTTCACAGCCAGGAGTCCAACAGATGATTCCTTCAAGGATGGCATAAGCCTCCACATGTTTGTTCAGAATGCACTGCTAGAGCATGTAACTGGCATCACAAATCCAATTCTACTATTTGAGGAGGATGGAGAAGAAGCTGTTGATGAAGATTAAAAAGACAGGAATGCTTGAATTCAATAATCAAAATTGGTCTCTTCTGCTCCAAGGAATCGCCAAGGGAGCGCATGGAAATCGAATATGCAATCAAAGAACTTCAATCAATTAGCAACAATATTCAAACTTCAGAAGCCAGAAGAAAGAAGAGTTGCAGAGACATACATACCACCGAGGAGGGACAATCATACAATACACACTCATAAGTCTGATGTAAATGAATACAAAGGGAAGAAGAAGAAGCAAACTTTTCCATGAGTACTGACTTTAGATGATGTTTGGAACAAAGAAGTTTTTATTTACTCCATATTTGTACTAAAGCTCTCTGGACCATCAGCTAATAATAATTACCTTAAGTAATAAGAAAACTTTAAACTTATACACCAAAGCAAGGCAATCAAATCATTTTTTAATTTCAATGTAAGTAATTTAACTAGATTCCTCAGTCTTCTGGTCCAAAGAAAAAAAAATTAGGTAAAGAAATGGCATCATAAAGATGGTACAAAAGCTTGTAATATTTTCATTACCTAGGGTTAAGAAAATTTCACATGAAGTGAGATCTTCTAGGCTGGAGCAAAAATTTTGATACACTAACCTACACTCTGACAAAATTATTCATTTTCTTACATTACTTTAACCTGTGAAACACTTGTTGCTTATATTTAATCCCAATTACCAAATCTTCAGCTTGCAACCAAAGGATAGAAAACATATAAAAGATTGTCTTTTGATAGACGCTTCAAACTTATTTACAGTAACATCCTTTTCCTTCTGATTACATAATTCTTTCTAATCATAATCGTCCCGGACAAGGAATGTCTGCAAGCCTTTCTAAAAAATAAAATAAATAAATAAATAAAAACAGAGAGAATGCAAATTTTTGCAAAGACGAACAGATTTTAAAAGTTAAATAACTCTTAGCAGCATAAAAATAATCATCACGAATTTCTCCTCACAGATTTAACTGCTTGAATCATATGAAAGTGATAAAAAGATCCTAGGAGAATAAGCTGACTTGAAGCTAGGGATTACCTTAACCTGGTAATCCGCCGAACGGAATTAGGAGATTTGAGCACTAAACGAGGTTAAATCTTGAGAGGACTTGCTACTGATCTACAAATCCTAGAAAAGAGAGAAAGAAAATTGAGGCATTGATATCAAATTTGTAACTTGCGTGACCCAAATTTTCTATCAAAATATGGCCATTATCGGCTGTCGGCCACATTCCGCCCGCCGGAGTTAACAGCGCTAGCTTTCAGCCTTCCCCAAGTTAACCTGAGGCTAACTGGCCTAAACCATGGACCTCGCAAAAATATATTTGATACTTAAAATCAAGGTTTTGAAAACGGACGATATTTCGACCGTGAACTGGTTGTGCGGTCGAATCAAAATAATTTCGGCGTGTATATTTAATGTATACGAGAATTACGGTCCGCTAATCGTTAGGTTTTAATTTTTTCATGTTTCCCCGCCCCGATTAGTCTCGCAAGCCCCGTCGCATAGCGCAAGAATCCTCTCTCTCAGTTGAATCCCTTCTTGATCCATTCCTTCCTTCGCATGAGCCAAGCATAAGCTCTCGAGCTCCCTATTTCCCGCATCTTAGCCGAGAAGCAGTTGCTCCCTCTCGAGCTCCCTACTCCGTCTCTCTGCAGCGGTCGGGTAAGTTGCTCGGCTTTTAGCATCATAAACCAAGCCAATCTCCCTCTCTTTCGGCCGTCTATCGAGCAAACTGAGCAGCCTTGTATTTCTTGTTCCCTCCTTCAAATCAGATTTTCAGGTTGTCTCTACTCAATCCTAAGTTGTATTTTGATATTTGGGTTTCTCTTGAATGAAATGGGCTCGACGAATTACTTTTTTTCGCTACGTGGTTGGATTAGAGATAAAATGTGACTGATATGTTATATGGCTTAGTTATTTTGTTAAACATTTATTTGTTTTGTGCTGGTTTGCCTTTACTTGAGTCATGAAGTAAAATTAAGATGAAAAATCAATAAGATTGGCTCGGTCTGCGCTCTTTGAAAGCATATATGATTTAAAAATGCATATATGATTTAATTTGTTTGTTCATAGGTTTAACATATGAATATTCATCAAAACTTATATTTAGCAGAATATGTATAAGTGAATTGTATTTGTTAGTTCATATTTAGCAATTTTTTAATTTAATTTTGTATTTTTTTAATATCATCATTCGGCCGGTTCGGCCCTTCACCTTTAAGCGAGCACTCTCTCTTGGGTTATCTAGGTCCGGTTTTCACAATCTTGCTTAAAATATTATTTTCCTTTTTAATAAAATCTAATATTATATTACTTTAAATGATGAAATTTAAAATAAATAAATTTAATTTGTATATATTAATGTATATAGAATTACTCGTTATGTATTTTTCTTTTCTTTTTTTTTTCTTCATTAACTAAGAAGCATCGCATTTAATTTAGGAAAATAGGTTTCTAAGTTTAGAATTTATTTAGTGGTTGTTTGAATGAATGTGTATAAAATAAATAAATTTTAAAAATAAAATATAATGATGCAGAGCATTTTAACTTTTAGGAATTATTTAGTTAGCTGAAAATTAAATAAATAAAATAAAATTGTTTTACTAGAAAGTATATTAAGGCCATGTAATATAGCTTAAAATATTGAATTAGTCATTAAATTTTTATTAATCTAAATTTAATTAAACAATATGAACTGTTTAACTTTGGTGCGATAAGATGAGTAATTTCAACATTATTCAAACATATTTTTATATATATATATATATATATATATATATATATATATATATATATATATATATATATATATATATATATATATATATATATATATATATATATATATATATCAGAATTGTCAACAAAAGCATACAAAATTAATGTGATGTAATACTAAGAAAAAGATTTATTAAAAGAAATTGCAATGCTTAAAGATAAATACTAAAAATAAAGAATACTTAAGAAAAACTAATCTCCTCACGATATCTGTATCTTATTTTTGGGAATAATTTTGGATCAAGATATCATCATCCAAAAATAACTTAAAAAAAAGCTTATAATAATATGTTAATAAATAAAGCTCGTCCTATATTTTTATCTGCTATTCTGCTCTTCCAACTTTTTGATTGAATAGTCCCCTCAACGACGGAGTAATGTACGGAATTCCATTAGGCTAAATTTCAAATTAGGTCAGATTAGGTCAGATTAGTAACTAATTAGCTAATTAGGCCGTTAAAAAAAAATAAAAATAAGCGAGTGTTAGGATGGCTGAATAATCGCCCATTTTGACGGATTATTTACCTTAATTTAGGATGTAAATCAAAACTGAGAGCTCATCGACTCTCGATTTTATCCCGTTTTTTTCCCCTTCCGTCCCGATCTGGTGCCCACCATCGCACTTGCTTGTCGCCGGCCAAGACCCAACTTCTGCCGGCCAAGGAAGTTCACCGCCGGCCACAAGGAGGTTGCAGCCGGTGAAGGAGAAACTCGCAAGAGTTTTTCTTAATTTTTTGTGCCATTTTAGATATTTTTAAGCCTAAATGCACCAAATATGTTAGATTTTAATTTTTATGGGTTTAGATGTTATGATTAAGCAAATTATTTCATCTACACTTCTATTGTATAAAATATATTTAAGTGAATGATAGCCTAGTTTTCTTTGATTGCGTTCTTTACTTACTGTGTTCCAAAGTATGGTTGTAAAAGAGTTGTTTGTCATTTCGGTTTTTTTTTTTTGTTTTTTGGAATTAATTGTTTTTCAAAATTGGTTCTGTGGAAATAGATGCTGGTTATAAAATTTGCTATATCTATTCATTGACGGTGCTTGAAGTTGAAGCAATTGTCAATTTGGTTTGCTGCATACATTTTATGTGCGGTATGTTTTTTCATATTTGATAGATTAAAGGTATAAATTATGTGCGTTGAAGTGAATGCTAAGGTATCATGAAGAGGATTTCTTCTGGATCCTGTTGACTTTGCAAATGACAGTTTCTTGAGGATTTTTTCCTATTTGATAGATTAAAGCAATTGTCAGCTGCATATATTTCCTGCCTTCCATTTGTTGTCATTTCAAAATCCATTTGTGCTAGGTTCTCCTTTCTGTTACAGAGGGAATGAAATCGTGCTTTGGTACTGGATCCAATTAACTGCTGCACTTTCTTTCTTCCTTTCTGTCTAATTTATCTCTATGTTATTTTTAACTTATGAAAGCACACCTGTGATATTCAAGATACTAAGAATTTTTATTAAGAATCAAGTTTTCAAAAAAAGTTATAAATTATACCTTACAAAGCCTATTATGTCAGTTAATTTTGACTTGATCAAGCTTCATAAGTTATTGGTAAAAATGTCTGTAATTGATCTATAAAATAGTTTTAAATTATTTAGAAGTGAATTTGAAGTTTAATTTTTAACTTAGATTGAATTTGACCTAATTGAACTATTTGGTCATAATAGTGAAATTGTCGTCTGAACTTAGTTAAAATGACTCCAAATTGTCTAGCTACATGTTGAGCGCAAGGGAAAACTATTTATGTGGTTAGTTCTAATTTTGGGCAATCTTATTAATTTAAGAAATTATATTCAATTTATTTCTCCTGAATTAAATTATCTGCATTGATCAGGTGAGATAAAAGATTACTAGTGTTACATTATTAGTGATGAGTTGAATCTTATCGTATAGTTCTTTATTGTGACAGTGAACTCAGAGTAAGCGACGATTTCATTCCAACATATGTTGGTGGGAAAAATCGTCCAATCCAAATCCCACGGCGGATTAAATTCGAGAAATTACAGAAGCGAATAATGAGGTCGTTGAAGCTAGATCCATCAAAGTTCTTTGTTAATCTGGTGGGTCATTTTCCTATTGGTGTTGGATTTATTGCAAGTTCCATTAATGATGAAGAAGTTTGTGAAGTTATAATTAATGCAGCATATGTGTAACTGTGGTTTATGTCGAAGTTGAGGAACTGTCGTGTGGAGATAAGGAGATTAATAATATAGAGGAATGTCAGAGAGCTTAAACCAGCACTGAGTACATCACACTTCCTTCGGTACTCAAGTGGAATCTGATAGGTGCGGTAAGAGAACATGATTATTTTGCTGGGACAAGTTCTGCTGCCATGTGTGACCGAGAAGGTAATGACATGAATCCACTATCTCTTGAAGATGTTGGATATGAAATTATGCTTAGTGGAGCTAGTAGTGATGATGATGAGGAGGATGATAGTGATGCATGAGGGGCGACTTACGGAACCTGAGAACCATCCCTTGATTGATTACTTAATTAGAACAAGTCATCAAAGAGCACTTGATACGTAACAACTTTATGAAGCTCAAACTAGAGAATGGGATGAGGACCTTACATTTGATGGTCCATCAGATGATTCGGCCTTTGAGGATGAGAACTGCATTCCAGATGAATTGTTTAAAAGTATGCATTTTCATGAGAAGAAGCAGATACAATTTGCTATTCGGGATTGGTCTATCATGAACAATGTTGAGTATGTAATATGTGCTTCAAACTAATTATCAGTATTGCATCACCATTCTCACCCACATGTCGGGCGCTTACATGCAAGATCAATTAAGAGGTTGGGTGGTGCTTGGAGGATTAGTTCAATAGGCTCACCTCATACAAGTCATTTAGATTTACTTAATGTGAATGCATCACAATTCATCAATTGTTTCATCCAACCTGCAGTCAGATGTCAGCTAGATTTAAAGCTCAGGGAAATTATAGGTCCTATTGAGTCCAAGTTCAATATAAGAGTGTCCTATATGAAGGCCAGGGATGCATGTCAAAAGGCAGTTAAGGTTATATTTGACAGTTGGAAGGAATCTTATAGATCATTGGGAAAATTCATGGCCTCTGCTTTATATCTATGCCGTTAGATATCGCACACTCAACAGAATGATTCCAACGACATTCTCGCTTGAACCTTTAATAAGAGGTCGATTTGCCCGCCTATTCCTTGATGGGACTTTTCTCCTGGGTAAGTACAGAGGAACTCTACTTAGTGCAGTTGGGATTGACGAAACAACGACTTGTTCCCACTAGCCTTCACAGTTTTGGAATCATAGTGCATCGAGTCATGGGTTTGGTTTTTGCACACATTACAGGACTTGATCCCATTAGTGTCTACAAGGGGTGATCTCTATCTCATCTCAGATAGACATGCAGGTCTAGTTCATGGCTGCAGAGAGATCTTTCCCTAGGCTGCACATCGCTATTGTCTGTTCCATTAAGGGAGAACTTCAAAAGAGTAGTTAGACAATTCGGCATAGGTGATGTTGACTTTATATGTCAGAAGATGTACGTTGCAAGAAACACGGATGACATTCAAATTTTTAAAAGACATATGACAGACATCAAGAATATCAAGCAGGAGGCATATGACTGGCTTGTTTCAAGGGATTTTCAACAATGGTCTCTTACTCACAATGATGGCTATAGGTATGGCACGATGACTACAAATACAGTTGAGTGCTTCAATGGTGTGCTTAAAAAAGCACATGGTTTTTCAATTCAATTCTTGATTATAATAGTGTACTACAACATAGTATCCCTATTCATGAAACGTCTTGAATCAACAACTCTTGAAAGGCAACAGGAGACCTTGTTCTCTCCATGCATTAAAGGCTAATGAACGAGAGGCAAGGAGATTACCTCAAGCAGTGATGATAAACATGTCTGAGTACCAAGTATTCGATGTCACCAGCAGAACCTTCAAGGTTGAACTAGCTGAAAATAATGAATATAGGTGTACATGTAGACAACCGCAATCTTATCATCTACCATGTGCACACGTGATTGTAGTATTGAGTCAATGACACCTAAACCACGTGCAATATGTCTCAGCCTACTATAGTTTGCAAAACTATATTAGCACCTACCAGGGTGAATTCCATGTAATACCTGATTGAGAAGAGTGGGGAGAACACATCAGTGGTGGCACATACCCAAATTACAATCCACCAAATGTCAGAAGAAAGTCTGGACGACCAAGGACAAACAGATTTAAAAATACTATGGATGAGAACACTACAAGAAGCTCTAGGATTTGTAGTGTGAGTAATACCGTTGGACACAATAGGTCGATGTCCTCAAATGCGATCGCGTAGATTGTGATATGGCTGCTGTTTACTCGTTGGTTGTAATGTAGTTCTATTTGGATTAGTCCTACTGTTCTATTTTGTAATTGTGTGTACGTTGTTTCTGTATTATTTGGGATTTCAAAACTCCACATTGTTTGAACTGTTTTGTAAGTACCAAGAAAGCTTCTTATCTATATTCGTGTTGTATGATTTAGGTTAGTTTGACTGAGTTTCATGTCGCCAGGAAAACTTTCCATGTTGTACACTTATTTAGTAACTTTTTGCTCATTGTTATGCTTGTTTGGTATTGTTGAATGTTTAGTAACTTTTCTTACATTTATAATGAATGTTATTTAGTAACTTTCCATGCTGTAAACTTATAAACTGTTGATTGTTCATATTAACTGATTGCATATTGCTTATTAACTTTTCATTACTTGATTGTTGATTGCTACAATTATTACAGGAAAGATGTCCAGTGATGATGCTCTGCATCCCCATGTAGGAGGAGCGAAGAGACAGCTTGTAGGTCCACCACCGACCGAAGTTCACCTAAGATAGGCCGCATGGTAAGCGTTCATCCTCGATTCAATAAAGTTTTATTCAAAATACCTCTTATGGTTGTATACGTATATAGTTGTTATACTGACGCAATCTAAGCATAATTCATTGTGGTGGTTTCTTGAGGTGCTGCCGCGACTTAGGAATGACCTCTTAACGTTTCTAGATGGGTGCATTACAGTCCGCTGAGGTTGTCTCCATGCGATATTAAGTTGGATCACTACTTATTGACAGCGTTCATGGAGTGATGGTGTTCGTAGATGAATACCTTCTACTTGGCCGCTGGTGAGATGACGATTACATCACAGGATGTTACGATGCTTCTAAGAATTGATAGATGACCAACCTATGATTGACAGTGTTGTTGTGGTGGTGGAAAACGGTGGGCTTCGTGGTCATATTATTGCAATGAGTTGATTGGAGCACATCCAGAGCTAAACATCATGTACTGTGATCCGGTCCATCCACATATCACATCAGAATTTTGAATGGGATAGGCTCATGCGCGTACTTGTTTACCCTTACGATGGTTGCGATGGACGTACTACCGAGATTCATACATAGATCTACCAGAGCTCCAGTTCACTATGCATGTCAGAGCATACATACTATTTGTCATTGGATCTTTTCTTTTGCCAGATACTTCAAGTTCTGAAGTTCATCTGCAATATCTACCATTACTCAAGGATATTGACACATTAGAGGGTTGTCTTTGGGTTCAGCTATGCTCGCAGTTTCATACAGGGAATTACATGAAGCAACCAAACCAAAGCGCACGAACATGGCTGGATGTATTCATTTACTGCAGGTATGGGCCTGGGAGCACATTCATGTGGGCAGACCTACGTTACGTGTTTCATATCCTACAGACATTGACGGACTTAGCGTAGGATGTCGGTGGAATGAAGGGTATGTTCGGGAAATACAAGCATCCAACCTCATACTTTATAGGGATGAGTTGGACGGACTTTTGCAGAGTCAGGTATGCTAATTGATGCAATGTTTATTGGCTTACTCAGTATGGGAGAGGAAATATGGCTAGCTAGAGTATCGATCATATGTTGGAAGAGGGCAGTGGTACCACCGTAAACGGTGATGCCTCCTACGATTGATGTTGCCTTGATAGATCCATCGTTCATACGGATCGATGGCCGAAGAAAAGCTGATGTTGATTGAGTCGCTTACCACTACTCTTACATTGCACAGTTGGAGCGCAGACGTGAGTCGGTTGTCGTGGTGGATTCATCACAGCATGATCGAGAGCCAGCGATCAACCGATACATGAGGTGGTATCGTTCTTGGGCTTCACTTTACATGTTGGAGGCACCACTTCCTCCTCGACATATTACCCCAGCCGGAGAATTTGTTTGATCAAAGTATTACAATTTGCTTTTCCTTGTAACAACAAAATCGATATAAATTAGATTTTGCACAAGACATCTGAATATCGAAGACATATTTCGCTACGCAGAGGTGATATGGAATTTTAGAAATCTATCAATGATTATGAGGAATTGCATAGAGGTGAAATATGCATATCTCGATAAGTGATATCGACATTCCAGCACTTCTGATCACAGGCAGATGTTCCGATGATGGGGGTCATCCTCGCTGATGGGACGTCATACATTTATACCACCGATTCAGAAGCAATGTGCCTCGTGATGCACCCATGGCATGTAGTCATGACACACATTCCATACATACACCACCATACGTGGTATTCGTTGCCTACTCAAGCTTCGGCTAATATACCTCATGTTACAGACTTAGGATATTCGCAACACCCCATGGAGCAGGTGGAATAGGAGGAGGACCATCGACAACATCATGATCGCACAAATTACCACCATTACACTCTCATAACGAGTCCACCACGCAGGAATGCTTGAATTCAACACTCAAAATTGGTCTCTTATGCTCCAAGGAACCGCCAAGGGAGAACATGGAAATCGAAGATGCAATCAAGGAACTTCTCTCAATTAGCAACAATATTCAAACTTCAAAAGCCAGAAGAAAGAAGAGTTGCAGAGACACGCAGATCATCGAGGAGGGACAATCATACAATACGCACTCATAAGTCTGATGTAAATGAGTACAAAGGGAAGAAGAAGAAGCAAACTTTTCCAAAATACTCACTTTAGATGATGTTTGGAACAAAGAAGTTTTTGTTTACTCCATATTTGTACTAAAGCTCTCTGGACCATCAGTTAATAATAATTACCTTAAGTAATAAGAAAACTTTAAACTGATACACCAAAGCAAAGCAATCACATCATTTTTTAACTTCAATGTAAGTAATTTAACTAGTTTCCTCAGTCTTCTGATCCAAAAAAAAAAAAAGGTAAAGAAATGGCATCGTAAAGATGGTACAAAAGCTTGTAGTATTTTCATTAACTGGGGTTAAGAAAATTTCACTTGAAGTAAGATCTTCTAGGCTGGAGCAAAAATTTTGATTCACTAACCTACACTCTGACAAATTTATTCATTTTCTTACATTAATTTAACATGTGAAACACTTGTTGCTTATATTTAATCCCAATTACCAAATCTTCAGCTTGCAACCAAAGGATAGAAAACATATAAAAGATTGTCTTTTGATAGACGCTGCAAACTTATTTACAGTAACATCCTTTTCCTTCTGATTACATAATTCTTTCTAATCATAATCGTCCCGGACAAGGAATGTCTGCAAGCCTTTCTAAGAAATAAAATAAATAAATAAATAAAAACAGAGAGACAATGCAAATTCTTGCAAAGACGAACAGATTTTAAAATTTAAATAACTCTTAGCAGCAAAAAAAATAATCATCACGAATTTCTCCTCACAGATTTAACTGCTTGAATCATATAAAAGGGAAAAAAAGATCCTAGGAGAATAAGCTGACTTGAAGCTAGGGATTACCTTAACCTTCTAATCCGCCGAATGGAATTAGGAGATTACAGTACTAAACGAGGTTAAATCTTGAGAGGACTTGCTACTGATCTACAAATACTAGAAAAGAGAGAAAGAAAACTGAGGCATTGATCTCGAACTTGTAATATTTTACCGATTATTTTCTTGCGCGACCCAAATTTTCTATCAAAATATGGCCATTATCGGCCGCCGGCCAAATTCCGCCTGTCGGAGTTAACAGCGCTTGCTTTCAACCTTCCCCACGTTAACCTGAGGCTAACTGGCCTAAACCATGGACCTCGCAAAAATATATTTGATACTTAAAATATTATTTTCTTTTTTAATAAAATCTAATATTATATTACTTTAAATGATGAAATTTAAAATAAATAAATTTAATTTGTATATATTAATGTATATAGATTTACTCCTTACGTATTTTTTTTTTTTTTTCTTCATTAACTAAGAAGCATCGCATTTAATTTAGGAAAATAGGTTTCTAACTTTAGAATTTATTTAGTGATTGTTTGAATGAATGTGTATAAAATAAATAAATTTCAAAAATAAAATATAATAATGCAGAGCATTTTAACTTTTAGGAATAATTTAGTTAGTTGAAAATTAAATAAATAAAATAAAATTTTTTTACTAGAAAGTATATTAAGGCCATGTAATATAGCTTAAAATATTTAGTACATTAAATTTTTATTAATCTAAATTTAATTAAACAACGATGCCCCTCTAAAATTAATCGATCAACGAATCTCAGATTTAAACGCTCGATCTAATCACATTTCGCAGTTACAAATAATCACCGCCTCTCGATTAACGAAAGAACATCAAGCATACCGATCCGACAATCGATCGATCGTTTCATCTGAGCATGAAAATAGATCCCGATCCGCCAAATGGTCACCAAACCGACATATTTATAGTCGATCGAGCCGTACGAATCCAACGAATCCAAGATCACCCAATTTGACATCATTAAGGCACCCGTGATCATCAAAATACACCGCTCGATGGGATCGATCCGCCGCCCGATGGAGTGGTTGGAGTTTTCCACAATTTACGCGCCGCCACTCCCAAAATCTATAAATAGAGCTTCATTCTCACCTTAAAGGCGGAATCGATTTGAAGACAGAGAGAGCTCGAGAACCTCCCCGACCGACGCCGACGATCAAAGCTACCACCACGCCAAGATCGAGCCTAGAGATCCCGTAGACTAGAAAAGACGCCTCTTTCTCCAAGATCAAGAGGTGGCTCCTAAGATCCGCCTCTGGGAAACTTCTCCTCGGGTTGAGTTGACCGATATTGTACTTTTCTACACTTAATATTGTTTCTCTCAGAACCTTCTTCTCCCAACTAACCAGAAGCAAGGACCTCAGATCTTTGAACACATATGGAAAGTTCTGTGATCGCAAGGCCCCGGTTTTTCCCTTAACGGTTTTCCACGATAACCCCGTTCATATCCCCGCCAGGTGTTGATAATTTTGGGCTACGCAAGATCTGATCTACCTAAAATACTCAAGACGCAGTAGCCCTGTGAACCCGCCTCGCTATATCTCCAATATGATTGGTAAACGGGTTTGCACTCCAACGCCTCATTCTCGATCAAGGACGCCAAGTCTCCAACACTTCTCATAATGACTTCTGTCTCGTGTGAGGGTCCACAGCCCTCTTTGGAAGATCGCGTCAAAGGATGGAGGATTCCCGAACGAAATTCGACTCTCGCGAGAGGACCGAAAACGCTCCAACACGGAAGAGCTCTTCCGCGACCTCAAAGATAATCCGATTTTCTTCCCGAGAATGAATACCCGGAATGGATCAACAAGTAGAGAACCCTTGGCACCACATCCAGATGTCGAACTTCGATACCGCCAGCTCTACTCACCCCACATGGCTCAACCTCAGACGGTGAAACTCCACGCCACCTTATACGCTGATGAACTACGACGGCAGTGCAAGAGTTCTAAGAAACAACTGAATGATCCATTCTCCCGCCGCTTCTTCCAAAACTCGCCCCGCCACGAGATCATCTCGCAATACCCGACTCGACGAGATTCAAGCTTCCCAAAGATGGACCTTACGATGGCACAACCGATCCAGATGAGCATATCGATCACTTTCGAACGATCATGCACATTCAAGTAAATGACTTTTTCAGGTCGTATTCGGACTCTCAAAGGACGCTCATTATTCTATTCGCCGCTGGGGTCCGTCCGATCATTTGGAGAGCTCGATTTTTTGTGTAGCTCGCTAACAAGAGAATCATCGTGATTCATCACATCTCCTAATCCGCCGTAACGATGGAGAGTCCTCAAAGAATACTTCCGAGGTTCTCCTCAAGCCCGAAGATACCGTGAGTAGATCCGTAACTTTGAGGGCGTGTTTCTGAGGACTCCGCCGTGATACTTCTATTCATCATTAATGCGGAGACAGCCCATTCCTATGTCGACCGTCCAATAGAGGCACAAATCTCACGACGGTTATCTGCTCATCTACAAAACAGCAAAGAAGAAGAAGGTTCCCAAAGGTGATGTTCAAACATCTTAAAAAGAAGAGAGGAAAGAACCTCCCCCAAAACCTCCTCGAATTCCTATGACTCTCGTGAGAGGAAATATACGCTCTCAACACGCCCCGCTAACATCCCATCTATTCAGAAGAGGATAGCGTGGCCACCTTTAAAGCCCGGAATTGGAAATCAAGAGAAATTCGCCACTTTCATCGCAAAGTGCCACCAATCAAGGAGGAGATTGAAAGACTGACACGATATCTAGGCGCATTTTATACAAAACCAACCCGCGCCCAAAGAAATGTTTGGGGCAACCAGTGAGGAACCGGCCGGAGAGAGAAACAATTGCAGAGGGCCGCTGTTATCTAGCCAAATATTCATTGCCTTTTCAAGAGCCGAAAGAAGTCTCGGGTTGACCATTCTATCACCTTTGATGATTTAGATCTAGGGCTTCAGATCCCACATCAAGATCCCCTCATCGCATGGGTCTGCGGATCCATGCTTCAATATTAAAAGGATATTGATCGACAATGGGAGTTCGGTTGATGTTCTTTTACCCACTTTCCTCAAGATGGGTATAAAAGAGAGAAGCTTCAACCCCGCGGCCCAATCTATGGATTTGATAATCGACCAGATAGTGGAAGGGACAATCGCCTTCCCGTAACTCTTGAGAATTTCCCGACACGCAACCCACTTGATACAATTTATCAGCCAAGTCAGTCCTGCAATGCAATATTTGGGAGACCTCTCCTATATTCTACGAGTCACATCTGCGTCTCACCTCAAGATGAAATTCCCAACACCAGGCATAAAGTGGAATCAACAGATAGACAAGCGTATATCAAGCAAGCCCACCATTTACGCCAAGAACCTCAACATCGAGAACTTCCTACTAGATGAGGATGCCTCAAAGGGCTTCTCCAAATTGAAGATGTAATTTGTCTTCCTATCTCGTAAGTTGATCCATCGCGAAAAGGTGAAGGTGGATCGCTCGCTACCGATCGTAAATCGTAATACGAGATTTTCTCGTAAAATCAAGATATCTTTGCCCGAGCGATCCGATATTCTCGCATTGTCATTACGCGACTCCTCAAAGTTGACTCAACCTACAAGCCGGATACGTAAGAAAAGAACCTTCAACGACAGTCATAGAACAAGAAATCACCAAACTTCGGAAGTCAAGTTCATTCGAGAAGTCTACTACCCCATTTGGCTAACGAAGAGTGTTAGTCCAAGGCCAATCCGGAGAATGTGCATCACTACACCGACCTTGATCGCATGCCCAAAAGATAGCTTCCCCTTCGTATCGACCAACTAGTTGATGCGACATCGACATCGATGTCGAAGCTTCATGGATGCCTATTCGCTACAATCACAACCCAGATAGTCAAAAGGTCCTTAGGACTTCCCACCACCTTCTTCCATGTTAACATCAAGTAACGCCTGATAAACAACCTTGGATAAGTTGGCAATCCTTATAGATCCTACAACTTTCTCCATAACAAAGTTAACATCATCGAGTAAACGCCCGATAAACAACCCTGATAGTCAAAAAATCCTTAGTGGATTCACTACCTTCCATACAGTTAACATCGCAACGCTCGATAAACAACCTTGATAAGTTGGCAATCCTCTATAGACGCTACAACTTTCTCCATAACAAAGTTAACATCATCGAGTAAACGCCCATAAACAACCTGATAGTCAAAAGGTCCTGGACTTCCTCTTCCATACAGTTAACATCGCAGTAACGCGATAAACAACCTTGATAAGTTGGCAACTCTATAGACGCTTTCTCCATAACAAACAACATCATCGAGTAAACGCCCGATAAACAACCTGATAGTCAAAAGGTCCTGGACTTCCCAGACTCTTCCATAAAGTTAACATCGCCGAGTAACGCTCGATAAACAACCTTGGATAAGTTGGCAATCCCTCTATAGATCCACAACTTTCTCCATACAAAGCTAACATCATCGAAGAAACGCCCCATAAACAACCCTGACAGTCAAAAGATAGGTCAAAGATCTGCCGGTACCACTGCCGCCGACTACTGCCGCCGGCCATCACCATCGCTATCACCACAATCTCCGGCATCTTCTCGGCATCGCCGGTATCACCGATCGCGGCGGCCGATTATCGACGCCACTGCTGAATACTGCCGCCACCATCGCCGCTGACCATCGCCGACAATTTTCACTATCGACGCTTTGCCAATTGCTGCCATCGTCCGCTTCGCGTAATTACACCCCCTGCCGGCCGTCAACCATTGTCACCGACTACCGCCGCTTACTACCGCTAACCTCGTTGGCAATCTTCGCCGGTCACCACCATCATCACGGCCATATCCCCGCCACTACCGACGCCACCACCATCATCGACTACCGCCGACCACTATTGGCCACCGCCGCCGCGGCCATCGCCAACCCCGCTCCGGATCGCCTCCTTCATCGCTTCCAAACCGGACGGCCTCCGGGCCGACGCTCTTTCAAATGAAAAATTATTCCGGAGAGTGCCCAAACTCCCACCGGGGAGGGCTATGCACTCTAAGAGGAGAAGAGGAGATGAGAAAATGTGCCTTTCCTCTTTCCCTGTGGGGTTTTACCTTCTAGGGCAAAGCGTAAAAAATCGCTCAAACCGCTAAACCTCAAAAACGACCGTCTGTGGCTCTGGTTCGCCTAGCTCATCATGCAAGGCTCAGCCAGATCATAGCCAAGGCGCTGAGCATATACCAGATCAAGCCACATGCTCAATAAACTGTCATCTGGTCAGCTGCCACATGGCGCTAACCGCTGGCTTGAATCTTGCTCATGGGCCGATCCGCTCATGCCGGGCCATGGCGTGAATCAAATTCATACAAGCCAGAGCCGCGGGTCAGAATCGCCGCCACGTCGCGAACCGCTGCCATAGTCGCCAAATTCACAAATACGCCACCATGTTACTTTCTACTGACCCGCAACCTGATTCCGTTTCACCATGGTCGTCGACACGAGCAACATTGTCTCGCACCAGAGGCACGGGCGGCCATAAAGGCTGCGACGCTGCCTATCGCACGCTGGCGCCACGCACCCATGAAGCTCTGCTCGCCTCCGGATCGATCCGTAATTCAAAATCTCGCTCACAAGATACCTATACACATTTGCGCTCCGCAATTTTCCTAGTCATAATTCAGGTTGTATCTCGTCTCTCAAAATGCAACTGATGGACTCTCAAATTTCAAGAATTTGCTATTTTCAAGTATTTAATATATTTTGGATGATCGAGATAATGTCACCCAAAAATAGGCAATCGATACGCCTCTAAAATTAATCGATCAAGAACGAATCTCAAGGCATTTTGAAATGCTTCAATCTAATCACCGATTTCGCAGTTTTATAAACCGACCGCTCGATGAGACGAACGAAATATCAAGCATCCGATCGATTCGAATCGACTGGGATCAAGCTATCGAGCATGAAAATAGATCCCCGATCCGCCAAATGGTCACCAAAATCGACATATTTATACGATCGAGCGCTCAAGAATCCAACCAATCCAAGATCACCCAATTCGACATCATTAAGGCACCATCATCAAAATACACCGTCGATCGGGGATCGTGACTCGTCCGATGGGAGTGGTTGGAGTTTTCCACGAATTTACAAGGCTGCCACTCCCAAAATCTATAAATGAGCTTCATTCTCACCTTAAAGGGAATCTGATTTGAAGACTGAGAGCTCGAGAACCTCACCTCGACGCCGCATCTAGCATCACCACCAGCCACCACCAAGTGCTCAAGATCGAGCTCGCCTCTGGAGATCGCCAGAGGGAAAAGACTGCCACCGCTTTCTCCTCAAGATCAAGAGGTTCCGTAAGATCCGCTCGCTTTTGGGAAACTTCTCCCTTGGGTTGGAGGACATCAGATTTTTCTACACTCTAATATTGTTCTCAGAACGCCTTCTCTTCTCAACTAACGAAGAAGCGACCAGATCTTTGAACACATAGAAAGTTCTACGTGGCCCCGTGGTTTTTTCCTGCTTTTCCAATGATAACCCCTGTTTCATATCCGCCAGGTTGATAATTTTTTTACGAAGATCTGATCTACCTAATAAAATACTCAAGACGCAACAAACAATAACTGTTTAACTTTGGTGCATAAGATGAGTAATTTCAACATTATTCAAACATAATATATATATATATATATATATATATATCAGAATTGTCAACAAAAGCATACAGAATTAATGTGATGTAATATTAAGAAAAAGATTTATTAAAAGAAATTGGAATGCTTAAAGATAAATATTAAAAAATAAAGAATATTTAAGAAAAACTAATGCTCCTCACGATATCTGTATCTTATTTTTGAGAATAATTTTGGATCAAGATATCATCATCCAAAACAATTAAAAAAAAGCTTATAATAATATATTAATAAATCCTCCAATATTTTTATCTGCTATTATGCTCTTCCAACTTTTTTATTGAATAGTCCAGCAATATTACGTGCGGAGTTCGCACCGTGCGAACTCCAATCAGAAGGCACCGTTTTTTTTTCTTTTTTTAATTTAAAAAAAAAAGAAAAAATTTGATTGAAGTCTGGACGCATCTAGATTCCGCACCTAATAATTTTTCCAGAGACGGAGTAAAGTATGGAATTCCATAATATGGAGTTGGATCGAGACAGCACCACTCACCTTCACATGCAACGCTCACGTTGTTGCTGCTACCACACAGTTTCGCCACCTCCAATCTCAAAGTTATCCAACTCCCTAAATCACATCTGAATCTTTCACAGCATCCATAGATTTTCAGATCTTATCCACCGCTCTTCCATGCCATAACATCTGACAGATAATCGCTCGTCGGTCCGATCGATCTTAGGATCAGGCTCCAAAATCTGCTTCGGCAACCATAGTTTGAACCTCTTTAACCTCATCAACGGAGTACTTTCGTCGAGCATGTAGAACTCCCAGTCTTCGCCAATGGCATAAAACCGCCCGTCGCCGGCGAGAGCGATATCTTTTATGCCTTTACTTTCTTCCATCAAAAGATACCATTTTTTTGCCATCACCATGTCTGCAATACACAAACCTGTTTTCCACGCTGGCAAATTCTGTTTGATTTCTTATTCGAACAATGCCGGCCAGCGCGATGCAGCCATTGGCGCTCGAGAAGACTATCACCTTCGTGAGATTCAGTCGATATGCATTGCGAACGGTTGATTTAAACTTGTTATAACGGTGTAGTAGCATTGGGGTTAGAGGGGGGAATATTGATATGAACTATTTTCTGTAATTTGATCTGATACAGTGAGGCTTGAGTGTATATCTCTGTTCTGTCTTCTATTCTGGTTCTATTGAGTTCGTTTTCCTTGATGGTCTACCGTCGGTTGTTTAATGCGAGTTAACTCACCGAGTGTCTTGAACCCGGTGAGTTGATTACTGGCATTGGGTATCGATCCGTTGATCTAGCGCCTTTAGCTCACCGCTGGATTGGAGCACTTGATCGAGTCCTCTTGCTTCTTGCTTGAGCCGCCGAGCCGTGTTTTCCGCCCCGCCTTGGATCTGCTTGATCAAGCGGTGAATTTTACCGAGAGTGGATAGTGTGTGATTTATGCGCCAGCGTGATTACGGGTTTAGATCAACCTTTGATCAAAAGGAGCCCGTTTGATCGTTGGATGAACTTCAATTAACCTAACTTGATACTTGCCTTATTCTTTCTGTTCGACAGTCGAGTCGAGGAGCTGGAAGAACGGGAGAGGGATCGGAGGAGAAAGCTGCTTTCTCGAGGAAGCTGGTTTCAAGGAAACCGAGAAGAAGCTATCAGAAGGAAGAGACGAGGGAGGGGGAAGACTGAAAGAGCTAAGTTCTTTTCTGTAAATTCTTGATTTGCTCCCTTCTCGTTGTCTCTTCCTCATTTATAGATCTCGACGCCTCTTCTAGAATCTTTATCTGTTATGCTCAGTAATCACTGCTAGAGATCTTGGCTCTGTCGTGTATTCAGTTAGGTTTCTTGATCTCATGCTATTATTCTTCTGCTTTTACTAATCTCGTTAATTCAATGTATTGGAAGGTCTTTCCTTTCTGTTTTGAGCCTTCTCTGTTGTATATGGTTCCTTGGGAGGTCTCAATCGTTACGTATTCTTTGTCCTGCTCTTTTGGGGATCTTTTATTAATGTAATTATTTCTTGTTGTAATAACTTGTTAATATTTATATATTTATTCTCTGTTCTAAGGCTGTATGTTATTCTCTGTTGTTGGCTTTGGGGATATGTGTTCATATCATTACTCCCTCTCGACCGACCTTGTCCTCAAGGTCATTAAATATTTGCTTCTGTTTCTTCAATCTATTTCTCAGTGCCGTGATACTTTCCCTCCTTCTGACTCTTAAAGGAGCAATCTGTTGTAAAAGCTTGTCTGTGATTTAGTAGTCTTGATTTTAAACATTTGGCCATAATTTCTGTAATTGTGTCTGCTTTGACCATCTATCCATCTTCTGAACTGAGTTGGTGATTTTACTGATTGTAGTGTAAAGCTTGGCTGAATTGTCTTAAGTCTAGGATTGAAGCTCTCTTTATCGGCCCTTTGTTTCATGTTGTTGTTGAGCTTTCCTGTGAGTTATATGGATCTGTCCAACCTATATGTGGCTGTATTATATGACACTGCTCCATCTTATTTTGGGTTGTCAATGATTGTTGTGCCCACTGTAATGTGGCAGTATTGTTGACTGTATCTGTGGGAAATCTTGTGGCCATCTACTTGAAGTTGGAAGGAATTGTGCCCATGACTTATCATGGACTATCTTATGCTAGATAATTGATCCGACTTATCTATCTAGCTAATTCTATGATAATTATGAACTTATTTAGGCTATTTTATAGACATTTATATGTCTGTAACTGGATTGAATGGGCGATATTTGAAGTTTGGTTCTAAGGCATTTTCTTGTATCCAGAGTTTCGGTTGACTATAATGTTGTAGTTGATATTCTTGTTCTTCATTGACACTCATGAATGCACATAAGTTGGCTAAGTGTTGTTGCTATATTGATTGCCATGTGGTGGATTAGGCAAGAGTGTCTTGTATTTCCTGTTTTATTCGATTTGTCAGATCTCGAGCCTATCCTCCATTAGTGGCCAATTGAAATGCTTCTGCAAGGAAGCGAGTTGTGGGCTCGATTTCTCTTCTAATTTCGGTTTAAGCCCGATTCAAAGACTTTGTAGCAATTCTGTGGGATATCTGAAATTTGGTTACCAGGTCTTCAAACTCGATAAAAAATTGTTGTTTGTCGTTGAAGCAAGCTAGTTCTCCTCTTAAATCGGTAGAGAGAAGGGCCAAATCTCTCGATAACTTATTTTTAAATTCTCGTCATGAATTTAGTTTTATTAAGATGCATATATTGATACCAGTGTGTCCATCCATGTAAATAGGCAATTAAGAACTTTTGTTCTTGATAAATGTGTATTAAAGTATGGTTGCTTTGAGGAGCCGCCTTTAGGTTGTCTCCATTAAATGCATATCTATTTTAATATGCATTGCCATGGGTGTGTGTGTATGTGGTCTGTTTGGGGAATAGGATTCATAAAGGAATGCATCACATACCTGGCTTTGAGGTTGTTTTTCTAATCTGTTTTCTATTGTTGTCAATCTCTTTGATATTTCATTCAATGCCATAGTGATTGAGGTCATTTGCTGTTCATTGTTGTTCAATCTGGTAACACAAGCTTCAAGGGTTTTTGTTGTATTTCTGGTTCCTTCTGTCATTTTCTGAGTGTTGTAGGTGTGAGTTGTGGGACTCAACGAGAGCACCAATGATATGAACTATTTTCTGTAATTTGATCTGATACAGTGAGGCTTGAGTGTATATCTCTGTTCTGTCTTCTATTCTGGTTCTATTGAGTTCATTTTCCTTGGATTTGGGTCTGATCTGGCTTGGTTTAGGCTTAATGCAGTGAGTTAACTCACTGAGTGTCTTTGAACCCGGCTGAGTGGATTAATTCTGTGGGCATTGCGGGTGCTAGCTGATCCGTTGGATCTAGCGTCTTTTAGCTCAGCCGTTGGATTGGAGCACTTGGATCGAGTCCCTCTTTGCTTCTTGCTTGAACCGCCGAGGTGTTTTTCACTGATCTTGATCAAGCGTGAATTCACCGAGTGAGTGGATAATGTGTTGAGCGCCGCGTGATTCGGGTTTAGATTCAAACCTTGATCAAAAGGAGCGCGGCTGTTCTTGATCGTTGGATGAACTTCTGAATTAACCTAACTTGATACTTGCCTTATTCTTTCTGTTTCGACAGTTCGAGCCTGTCGAGGAGCTCCAGGGAAGAACGGGGAGAGCGGAGGGGATCGGAGGAAAAGCGCTTTCTCCAGAAGGCGGTGGAGCCAAGGAAACCCAGAAGAAGCTAGCGAAGGAAGAGACAGAGGGGAAGACCGAAAGAGCTAAGTTCTTTTCTGAAATTCTTGATTTGCTCCCTTTCGTTGTCTGTCTTCCTCATTTATAGATCTCGTGACGCCTCTTCTAAAATCTTTATCTCGCTATGCTCAGAATACTGTAGATCTTCTCGTGTATTGTTAGGTTTCTTGATCTCATGCTATTATTCTTCTGTTTTACTAATCTCTCTGGCCGTTAATTCAATTATGTATTGGAAGGTCTTTCCTTTCCTATTTTGAGCGACTTCTTGTATATGGTTCCTTGGGAGGTCTCAGAGCAATGATTCTTTGTATGTCTTTGGGGATCTTTATTAATCCGTCGTAATTATTTCTTGTTGTAATAACTTGTTAATATTTATATCTTTATTCTCTGTGGGTGTATGTTATTCTCGTTGTTGGCTTTGGGGATATGTGTTCATATCATTACTCCCTCCTGACCTTGTCCTCAAGGTCAAAATTGAATATTTGCTTCTGCTTTTCAATCTATTTCTCAGGTTGATACTTTCCTCCTTCGACTCTTAAAGGAGCAACTGTTGTAATGTAAAAGCTTGTCTGATTTAGTAGTCTTGGATTTTAAACATTTGGCCATAATTTCTCGTAATTGTATTCCGCTTTGATTACCATCTATCCATCTAACCGAGTTGGTGATTTTACCGATTGTAGTGTAAAGCTTGGTCAATTGTCTTAAGTCTAGGATTGAAGCTCTCTATCGCCCTTTGTTTCATGTTGTTGTTGAGCTTCGTGAGTTATATGGATCCCAACCTATATGTGGTCGTATTATATGACACTCCCATCTTATTTTGGGTTGTCAATGATTGTTGTGCCCATAATATGCGTATTGTTAACACTGAAAATCTTGTGGCCATCTACTTGAAGTTGGAAGGAATTTGCCCCATGACTTATCATGTGGACTATCTTATGCTAGATAATTGGGCTATATCCGACTTATCTATCTAGGCTAATTCTATGGTCGTAATTATTCAACTTATTTAGGCTATTTTATAATTAGACATTTATATGTCTGTCTTAACCCTGGATTGAATGGTCGATATTTGAAGTTTGGTTCTAAGGCATTTTCTTGTATCCACCGAGTTCTTGACTATAATCTAGTTGATATTCTTGTTCTTCATTGACACTCAATGCACATAAGTTGGCTAAGGGCTGTTTGTTGCTATATTGATATGTGGTGGATTAGGCGTGTAGGTGTTCTTGTATTTTGCTGTTTACTGCATTTTCTGTATTTCTGTATCTCGATAGCCTATCCTCCATTACCAATTGAAATGCTATAAGGAAGCGTTGTGGCTCGATTTCTCTTCTAATTTGGTTTAAGCCCCGATTCAAAGCAGCTTTGTAGCAATTCGTGGGATATCAAATTTGGTTAGCTAGGTCTTCAAACTGATAAAACTTGTAATCGTTGTTTGTCGCTGAAGCTTAGCTAGTTCTCCTCTTAAATCTGAAAGAAGGGCCAAATCTCAGATAACTTGTTTTTTAAATTACCATGAATTTAGCTTTTATTAAGATGCATATATTGATAAATAAGTGCAGTCCATCCATGTAAACCGAGGCAATTAAGAACTTTTGTTCTTCGATAAATTGTGGTATGGTCTGAACAAAGTCTTTAGGGTTGTCTCCATTAAATCTGGCATATCTATTTTAATATGCATTGCCATGGGTGTGTGTATGTGGTCCGTTTGGGAATAGATTCATAAAGGAATGCATCACATACCAGCTTTGAGGTTGTTTTTCTAACTGCTTTCATTGTCAATCTCTTTGATATTTCATTCAATGTCATAGTGATTGAGGTCATTTGTCGCTCATTGTTGTTCAACTGCAACACAAGCTTCAAGGGTTTTTGTTGTATTTCTGGTTCCTTCTGCCATTTTCTGAGTGTTGTAGGTGTGAGTTGTGGGACTCAACGAGAGCACCAATGATATGAACTATTTTCTGTAATTTGATCTGATACAGTGAGGCTTGAGTGTATATCTCTGCTCGTTCTATTCCGTTCTATTGAGTTCGCTTTTCCTTGGATCCGGTCCGATCCGCTTGGTTTAGCTTATGCTGAGTTAACTCAGGTGTCTTTGAATCTACCGAGTTGATTAATTCGTGGGCATTGGCTGATCCTAGATCTAGCCTTTAGCTCAGTTGGATTGGAGCACTTGGATCGAGTCCCTCTTGCTTCTTGCCGCCGATCATTGCAGCCGCCTTGGATCGCTTGATCAAGCGGTGAATTCCGGAGTGAGTGGATATGTGTGTTGATTTATGCGCGTGATTCGGGTTTAGATCAACCTTTGATCAAAAGGAGCTGTTGATCGTTGGATGAACTTCAATTAACCTAACTTGATACTTGCCTTATTCTTCTGCTTCGATTCCGAGCCTGCCGAGGAGCTAAGAACGGGAGAGCGGAGGATCGAGGAGAAATGCTTTCTCAGGAAGTGGTTTCGAGGAAAACCGAGAAGAAGCTAGCAGAAGGAAGAGACGAGGGAGGGGGAAGACTGAAAGAGCTAAGTTCTTTTCTGTAAATTCTTGATTTGCTCCCTTTCTGGTTGTCTGTCTTCCTCTATTTATAGATCTCGCATCAGCTCTTCTAGAATCTTTATCTGCTATGCTCAACTAATTCTAGAGATCTTGCCCGTATTCGCAGGCTGATCTCATGCTATTATTCTTCCGCTTTTACTAATCTCTCGGCGTTAATTCAATTATGTATTGGAAGGTCTTTCCTTTCTGCTTTTAAGCAGCTTCTCTGTTGTATATGGTTCCTTGGGAGGTCTGTATTGTTAGACGTATTCTTTGTCTGTTCTTTTGGGGATCTTTTATTAATCTGGCTGTAATTATTTCTTGTTGTAATAACTTGTTAATATTTATATCTTTATTCTCTGTTCTAAGGCTGTATGTTATTCTCTGTTGTTGGCTTTGGGGATATGTGTTCATATCAAATATGCACGTATTGTAAGATACAGGATCAAAGAGATGAAGGATTTGGCTGTTGTTGCGGGTTATGAAGACAAGCCAGCCATTGGAAGAGCAGAAAAAATAGATGGAGGAAGACGATGGCAATGACAAGTAGATGGTTCTACTACTTTCAGTACCACGATCATTAGCATCCATGCTGAATTGGATGATTTTGTCGTTCTCGTTGAAGCTGACCTCGTAGCGTGGGAAAGGGTTGGGTGCAGGCATGGCGGAACGCCAATGGGAGCAAACTGAGCGGAATGAGGTGAAGCTGTAGCTCGCTCTTGATACTTTGCAATAGGTCGAGGGGAAGATTGGACCATGAAGAAGACGCCATTGAAGAATAGGAACAAGAATAAGAAGATGAATATGAGCGCATAAGAGGATGCATGGGATGAAGAAAGACAGCTCTATCGCAAGGCTCTTTCCCTTCCTTACAACTTATATGGATTGCTATCCTTTCTTGGTACTGAGGACGGAATAGGCGGGAGGCATGCGGTCATTGGAGAGATCCTTTAATTTCGTTGTTCGGTTGTTAGAGCTTATTGGCGGAGACCAAATTGCGGTTGAAATGGTTTAATTTTTAAAATAGATCTGATTATAATATTAATTATATGATTAGATACATTAAAAAAAAAATTTAAAATATCTAGTTCAGATGGACCTACCGATGGCCCAATCAACACCAATCTGCTGACTGGATGACTGGCACATAAATAATTAAAAAAAAATAATCAACAGGCGCAGGAATCTCTCTCCCCTCGTCCTTTTCTTCATATCAAAAAAAAAAAATATTTATATAAATTTATTTAATTATTTATATATTTAAATTATATAAATATTTTAAAGTTATAAAAATAATATAAAAAATTTAAAATATTTAAATAAATAATTAGTTATATATATATATATATATATATATATATATATATATAATTAGTTATTTATTTATTTAAAATATTTATTTATTTAAAATATTTATTTATTTAAAATATATAATTAGTTAAATAAATAAATAAAAATTTAAATTATATAAATATTTAGTTATTTAATATATTTATAAAATATTTATTTATTATATATATATATTTATTCATCTCTTTATTTATTTATTAAAAATTATTTATTTATTTATTTTTTTTATATTTTTATATTTTTGTTATTATTATTATTATAGACTTATATAAATATATATATATATATATAAATATATATATATATAATTAAAATATTTTATATTTTTATTATTATATTAGACTATATAAATAAATAAAATATATATATATAATTAAATAACTAAAAATATTTATATAATTTAAATATATAAATAACTAATAAATTTTATAAATATATATATATATATATATATATATATATATATAAATATATATAATTTTATTAATATATATATATATATATAATTATATATATTTTATAATAAATAAATAAATATATAAATAACTAAATTTTATAAATAT
Source organism: Cymbidium sinense (assembly GCA_021442155.1). Taxonomy (NCBI): domain Eukaryota; kingdom Viridiplantae; phylum Streptophyta; class Magnoliopsida; order Asparagales; family Orchidaceae; genus Cymbidium; species Cymbidium sinense. Next base: position 103,112,409 of record CM038219.1, on the reverse strand, counting down.
ATAAATAACTAAATATTTATATAATTTAAATTTATTTAATTTATTTTAATTATATATTTTAAATAAATAAATATAATTACTTTTTTTGTAATTTTAGGAAGCACGGAGGAGAGAGGTTTTATTAATTTTTTAATTAATATAATTATTTAAAATATTTAAAATATATAATTTAAAATATTTTTTATAAAATATTTAATAACTAAATATTTATATATTTAGTTATTTATTATTATATATATATATAATTAAATATATAATTTAAAAATATTTTTAATTATATATATAAATTTAGAAATTTATTTAATAATTTTTTTATTAATTAATATAATTACTTAAAATATATAATTTTTATTAATTTTTGTTAATATATAATTTAAAACTATTTAAAATATATAAATAAATAATTTCAATAAATAAATAAAGAAATAAATATTTTATAAATTATATAAATAAAATTATTATATATATATATATATATATATATATATATATATATATATATATATATATATATATTTATAAGTCTATAATAATAATAATAATAATAATATAAAAATATAAAAATATAAAAAAATAAATAAATAAATAATTTTTAATAAATAAATAAAAGAAAGGAATAAATATATATAATAAATAAATATTTTATAAATATATTAAATAATTAAATATTTATATAATTTAAATTTTATTTATTTATTTATTTAACTAATTATATATTTTAAATAAAAAATATTTTAAATAAATAAATAACTAATTAAATATATATATATATAACTAATTATTTATTTAAATATTTTAAATATTTTAAAATTATTTATATAACTTAAAAATATTTATATAATTTAAATATATAAATAACTAAATAAATTTATATAAATATATATATTTTTTGATTTGAAGAAGTACGCGGACGAGAGAGAGAGAGAGAGAGATTTCTGCGCCTGTTGATTATTTTTTTTAAATTATTTATGAGTAGTCCAATCAGAGTGATTGGCTGACTGGGCCCGATCAGTCACTGACTATACTATTTTTAAATTTTTTTTTTCGTGTCTAATCACGTAATTAATATTTTAAACTGGCCTATTTTAAAAATTAACCCGGTTGAAATCAGGACACAAATTTTATTAAAACCTCCTAGTATTGATTGTCTCTCTCTCTCTTTTGTCATGTGATTTTATGCCATAGCGGTTTCAGTTTACTCCAATTAATTAATTCATTAATATTGACATAATAATTAATTTTAATAGATATTTCAATTTAGTCCAATTTAAAATCTTAAATGCTTACTGTAGCATCATATAAAGAATGAGTTAATTATTTAATTAATTCATTTATTTTCGTGTATATATATATATATATATATATATATATATATATATAAACATGTTATATTATAATTATGTAATAAATATTTTATGAATGTTTCTAATTATCTAATTGAATGTAAACATTCATGTTATTAAATTAAATACCTCTGTTTGGAATTTGTATTTGATAAAATTTATAAGTAATTGTTTTAATTAAATTATTTACTAAAGTTTGTATTATCATAATAATTGGATTCTGTTAATATTTATTTTTTCAAAATAAATTAAATTGAAATATTTTGTGGCAAAAATGACCTCTATTATATCAATTTATTAATTTTTGAAATATATAAATATTACTTAATGATTATATTTAAATCTATGCGAAAAATTATCAAAGGAAGATTATTTTTTGGCCGGATTTTGTAAGTGGATCTGTAATCATAAAGTTTGTATTAATATGTTCAATAGATATTTGAGAACTCTAAACTCTTTCTTTTACAACAAAAAATTTTATGTCAATACGCTTTGATTTTGACAAACTCCTATTGTTCTTTGAATACAACTCATCATTCTACTTATCAATTTATTTTTAATTCTATTCCATCAAAATACTTAATCTTAATAAAATTCTGCCATATTTTTGATTTGATGTCTCATAACAAACTATAAATTCTACTTCCATAGTGGAAGAAGCTATGAGTGATTGATTAAAATCTTTTCTAAGATATAGCTCCTCTAGCGAATAAGAAAATATAATCTGAAGTGGATCTTCTACTATCGAGAAAACCAACAAAATCAAAATCAGAGTACCCCATGATCTCTAAATGATCTGATCTCCGATATGTGAGCATAAAGTTTTTTGTTCTCTTTAGATATCGTATAACCCATTTTACTACTTTCCAATGATCCATTCCTGGGTTACTTAAATATCTGCCAAGCATTCCAACAATGTACGCAATATCCGGACGTGTTTGAGCATACATAAGACTCTCTACTGTAGATGCATAAGGGATCTTTTCTATCTCTTTCTTTTCAAGTTCATTTCTTGGACATTGAAAAAAATTGAATTTATCATCTTTAGCAATGGATGTATCTCCTGGTGCATAATCTTTCAAGCCAAATCTACTAAGCACTTTATCAATATATGTCTTTTGTGATAAACCAAGTATACCACGAGAACGATCTCGATGAATTTGTATACCCAACACAAAAGATGCATTCCCAATATCTTTCATTTCAACTTTATTTGAAAGAAATTTCTTAGTTTTATGCAAAAGTTCTATATCACTGCTTGCTAGTAGAATATTATCAACATATAGTACTAAGATGATGGATTTACACCACTGATTTTGTAATAAATGCATTGATCAGCAGTATTTTCTTTAAAACTAAAAGAAGTAATCACTTGATCAAATTTTTTATACCATTGACGGGAAGCTTGCTTTAAACTAGAGATGGATTTCTTTAATTTGCATACTAGGTGTTTTAAATAAGAAGATTGAAAATTTTCTGGTTGCACTATATATATTGTTTCTTCAATGTCACCATTGAGAAATACAGTCTTTACATCCATCTGATATAACTCTAAATCATAATGAGCTACTAGTGTCATAATGATTCTAAAAGAGTCTTTCGAAGAAATTGGAGAGAAAGTTTCTTTTTAATCAATGTCTTCCTTTTAAGTGAAATTTTTAGCGACTAGATGTGCTTTATATCTTTTGACATTGCCTTCTGAATCTTGGTTGGTTTTAAAAGTCCATTTACAACCAATGAGTTTTACTGATTTAGGCAATTTGACAATATCCCAAATATAATTATCTTTCATTGATTTCATCTCATCCTCAATGACTTCTATCCATTTGTGGGAGTTGACACTTTATTTGACTTGACTAAAAGAGATTGGATCACTTTTCAATCCAATGTCAAACTCATGTTCTTGGAGATACACAACATAGTCATCTGAAATTACTGATATCCTCTGCCTAGTGGATTTTTTTAATGACACTTCAATTTGAGGTTGTTGTGATTCCTCAATATGAGTGGGAGTTAACTCAAGAATATTTTGATTATTTGTATTTACAACTTGAATAAGATCAGGTAAAATTATTTGATCATTTTCTATTATAACTATGGGAAGAGTAATAAATTGCTCTTCAAATATAAAATTTCTAGGTTTATTACTCCCATCATATTCAACTTTCTCAATAAATTTAGCATTGCTCGTCTTGAAAAAGGATTTATTCTAAGGGCATAAAACTTAAAACCCTTCAACCTTTCTAAGTATCCAACAAAATAATAGCTAATAGTTCTTGAGTCCAACTTTTTTTTATTAAGCTTATATGGTTTAACTTCAGTTGGACATCACCATACATGAAGATGCCTAATACTAGGCTTCTTCCCAATCCATAATTCATATGGGGTTTTAGTTACTACTTTACTTAGAACTCTATTAAGGATGTAAAATGCAGTGTTTATGGCTTCTCCCCAAAGTGATTTTGGTAAATCAGAATGATTTATCATACTTCTAACCATATACATAAGGGTCTGATTTCGTCTCTCAGCTATACCATTTTGACTTGGAGTCCTTGGCATGGTGTATTGAGGAATGATGCCACATTTTGCTAAGTATTTAGCAAAAGGGCCTAGACGTTGTTCACCTGATCCATCATATCTGTCATAGTATTCACCACCACGGTCAGATTTGACAACTTTTATTTTCTTTCCAAGTTGATTTTTTAACTTCAGCCTTAAAAATTTTGAATATGTCCAGTGACTGTGACTTCTCATAAATCAAGTATAAGTACTCATAACAAGAATAATCATCTATAAAAGTAATAAAATATTGTTGGTCATTCTAAGTAGCTATGGGGAATGGACCACAAATATCAGTAAGAATTAATTTCAAGATGAATAAACTCCTATTAGCACTAATTTTTTGAAATTTGTTTATTTTCCCTTGATGCATTCTATACAAAGTTTATTATCTAAAAAAATCTAGGGAATCATGAATTCTTTCTAACAAAAGTCTTTCAATTCTTTGTTTAGAAATATGTCTTAAATGCTTGTGCCATAACATATATGAATTCTCATTAATTAATTTTCGCTTTGTACCAAAATTACTTGCATGCATGGTTTCATTAATTTGTGAAGAAAAAATGTCTAATCTATATAGATTATCAATCGAAGAAATAGTACCAATAATATTTGAATACTGAAAGAGACTAAATTTTATATTTCTAAATGAAAAAGAATAATTAGATTTGTCCAAACAATAAATAGAAATTAAATTTCGTGTAAATGATGGTACATAGAAAGTCTCATGTAAATTCAAAATAGAACTAGATTATAGATGCAATCTATATAAGCATATTGCTTCAATAGGAGTTTTATTATCATTTATCACATAGATGAATTTTTCAGTATCAGTTGGCATTTGTCTCTTTAGACAACCCTGCATAGTAACACTTATGTGTGTAGTTGCACCTATATCTATCAACCAAGTGTGATTTGGTATTAAGGATAAATTAACGAATAAACTTGAGAAGTTTACCCTTTTCACTAGTCAATTTGCATACTTGGGACAATCCTTCATCACATGATCACTTTCTTGCAAAAGAAATAAATACATTATCTTATTTACATTTGCACCTTATCTTATGAAGTCCCTTTGTGCACTCATTTGCCTTTATAAGTCCTTTTTCTTTTAATAACAAGACCACGAGAGGAAGTAGCTAAGTGAGTACTTTTTATTTTTGTCATATAAAGTACCAAATCTATTGAAAGACGTTAACAAAGTTGGGAAGTTTATCCTTTTTCATGAGCCAATTTGCATACTTGGGACAATCCTTCTTCACATGACCAGCCTTCTTGTAAAGAAAAAAAACATTATTTTATTCTAGCACCTTATACTGTGAAGTCCCTTTGTCTGCAGCTCCTTTGCCTTTAAGTAACAATATCATAAGAGAAAGTAGCTAAGTGAGCACTTTCTATTTTGGCATGTTTCAATCTCTCTTTCTCTTACACACATTGAGCAATGAGCTCATTAAGAGTTCATTTTTCTTTTTGAGTATTATAACTTATCTTAAAAGGATTAAATTGTGCAAGAACATAGATCAAAACTAAGAGCACAAGAATATCATCAAGCATCTTTTAGTTTAGTGCACTCAGTCTAGTGACAAAATTAAACATCTCCATAATTTAATTTATAATACTTGGATCTCATGTCAAATCATCGAAGAGATTTAATTAGAAATGATCCATGGAAGAGCTAATGCGAGAATTTTGGCCTTTCACTTCTAAATCGGTGCTCTTGAGAGAGAGAGAGAGAGAGAGAGAGAGAGAGAGAGAGCCTTCTTTTCACTCAAGATGGGATATGAGAAAAAATAAGAACCAATCTTTTAGAATGGGTACCATGACCCTATTCATAGTTGAGTGCATTTCATTTTATTTTAGCCCATCATTAAAATAAAATAAAATGTCTGGTCTATACACAATATAATTTCATACAAAATTAATAAGATACTTCAAAAGCCAAAAAATTATTAATCTTTATTTGATCACAAAATTAATAGGCTTAAAAATAAGATATCACTTAATGAATAATTAAATTTATATGTGAGCCCACATTCAAAATTCCCAATAATCTCCCACTTGGGTCACATATATTGCTTGATAATTTTACATTATTAAATACTTTAAGAGCTCAATATTTGTTATCTTCAAAGAGGAATATCTTTAGACAACCTAGTCCATTAATAGTATTGACATAGAATCAAAGTGATCTTTGTTATAATTTTTCTATAACAAGACCCATCAGTGATCACTAAATTAATATGATTAACAACATATATCAAGTATGAATGTGTAGCATAAAAATTTCATGTAATGTGATCATATCATTCCTATTTCCAACTAGTCCTATATTATAACTCAAAAAGACTTATAAATATAGTTTCATTTATTTATGCTCAACTGTAATTGAAAAACTACATAACTTTATTTCAGAGTTTTCAACTATAAGATAATAAAAATCTTTTATTTTTATCAGAAAAATATATTTACAATCATTGAACATCATAAGCAAACTCCCACTATGCTAGCATAACATCAAAGTAAATCACTCCCATACTAGCCACATACTCATAAAATACTTTAGGTGGTAAACGTTTTGTAAGTGGATCTGTAATTATAAAGTTTGTACTAATATGTTCAATAGATACTTGCGAACTCTGAACTCTTTCTTTTACAATAAAAACTTTATGTTCATGCCCAATTTAATCCTTTTAAGATAAGTTATAATACTCAAAAGGAAAAATTAGACTCAAGAACTATTAGCTTCTATTTTGTTGCCCCAACTACATCACAAGTAGCAGCAATTTGGATTGAAGGAGAAGGTTTGATAGATATAGTAGAACATGATATCATGCTAATATCACATTCTAGAGAATATATAAAAATTAAACATTATTTTGGATGTTATCCTTTACAATATCCTCTTTTATTTCCAAATGGTGAAGTTGGATGGCATCAAAATATCAATAGGATTTCTAAGTTTGAGAGAGATCATCAAGATATGACTATTCAAGTGATGAATCCTGGTTCAACCAAGAAAGACATCTTTAACCAAGAAGAAAATGATAACTATTATCTATATTTCATCTCATTAAAATACGTATAATAATTAATTATTATTGTTATTAATCATATTTATTCTTATTACAGGAATTATAAAATCTACAAAGCAATGAGTTTCATCCAGAGAATATTATAGTTTCAAATTTCAAATTTGCCAAAATGATAAATCAATTCTTTTATATGCTGGTAGATTATTACACTAGTATGTTGTTGATATGTATGTGAAAATTGAGACAAGTTAATTGGACTTTTATAGAAGAAATCAGCATACAATATGATATGAGTTATTATGGTGTTTATTTTTGGTTCATGTGTGTGTATGTGTGTATTGTGGGGGGGGGGACACCATGGTCGAGGATGTACTTATTGAGGTGATTAGGTATGACATCAAGGAATAGTGCACTATCTCGAATGATAGAAATCACTACGTACGATGGATCTAATCACCTAATAAGGACTCCTAAAGCATGATAAGTCTTTGAATGTACTATAGATTTTTACCCTACTTTATATGGATGAATAAAGTAGGGTTTATTTAAACTAGGTTCTAAAGTTCCCTATGGCAAGCTTCTATAGTTAATTACATCTTAAGAAAGGTGAGTTCCTTAGGAATACTCTCGATTAAAGTAGGTAATTATTGTCTCCAAAGAATTCAAAGATATGACTATCAACAAATTAGTTATATTTGGAAGATCAAATAGGATAGATCGAAAGGAAAGACTTAATATCAAAGTTAAAGGGAGATGAGTAGAGGATACTCATGATACTAGGAAGCCTAGTGAGCATCCCAAACTATCATATGGTTGGGCTTTATATGTTTGAAATTGAGGGGAATTATATGCTTGAGTTGAAATTTTATTAAAATCTAGAACTTACAATTTCACAATACAAGATTGTGAAATGCCTAAGATGTGAGAATTTATGCTTGTAGACCCAAAGGAAAATAGCAATCTCAGATCCTAAATCAAGGGAGCTTTAGCGAGGACCAAAGCACGACCTAAATCTAAGGCGAAAGGTGCGTATATTATTTACCTCCTTAAAAGAGGGTAAACCACCACATGTTTGGACCTATAACTATGGGTGAGACTAACTCCTCGATTTAAAACCATGTGGTCAAGTCAGATATTTTTGCATCATGGCTACATTGTTATTATTTAGAAAAGAAACTAAGTCCTTAAACCCACTCCCTAAGAGACTAGAGCATGAGTGATATGAAATGACCTACTCTAATACAAAATTTATCAAATTTTATTTAATTTTGTACTCTTCATTTTAACATAGGCTATAAGATTTTATATTCCTAAATGCATGATGAAATGGGTTATGGGCTAAATCAAAAGGGAAAGAGGTGTTTTCCATCATAGGCTCTCAAGGGTCAAGCCTTTTTTTCTATCTAGCAAAGATGGAAACCTTCTATTAGCAAGAGTGAAACAAAATGACATACATGATATTAAGCATACAACATTCAGCTAAGGGGTTGCTAAATATTTTATTATCTTGATTTAATGCCTAGGCTTTATGTGAGGTTATGAGTTATTTTAGAAACTTTAATTATGTGTTATAGTTGGGATAGAAAATTTATTTTTCTCTAGGAGCCTAATCACATCTAGGGCACACATTAAATCATCATACATGAAGAAACTAGAAAGTACATGTCATTTCTATTGCACAATATAAACAAATCATTAAATAATTTATAATCTCAATGTAAAAGAATATAAGGTCTGATCAAGTATTACAACCCAAAAAAAGAAATGGTAGCAGCTCTACCCTTATACAACTCAGTATATGAAAGAATAATTACAAATTACAAAATGAATAAGTGTTATGAGAGATCTTCAAGTCTTCATGCTCCCTTCATTTCTTCATTTGATTTGGTAGGCTTCAAGGCATCATAGGGCACCCTAGGATTAAACCTTCTGGCCAATATTCATCTTTAACCCCCATAACACTTAACAAAATCCCTAATGCACAATTACATTAAAAATAGAAAAAGTAAATCTAACTATACCTGCAAAGTAAGTGTTAGTTAAACACACCATATAATCCAAGTAGTTATATGAATGATTTGGACTTAGCACCCTGCACATGGGTAACCAAGTCCACTTGTCCTAATGTAGATTATTCTTAATGGTTAAGCAACCTTCAAAAGAAGCATTTATATTTATTTTAAATGCCCTTAAGCATAATCTCCTGTAGAAAATATGTTTAGGCTAATCACGACCATGGGTAACCAAGTCCACTTGTCCTAATGTAGTTTAGGTTCGTTTTAAATAAATTCATTCAATAAGAAATGCATCTTATGATTAGTTGGTTTGAATTACTATCATATAGCACATGTTTATTCATTTCTTTCCATTATGTATATCATGCATATGATTAAATCGCAAGCATAGCTATTCATGCAATTTATGTATCTTAGTACACTTAGAAGATGAATGTGAGTAAATGTATTTATAAATAATATTTCATTTGAATGAGTGATTTTGTCATATTAATTTAAAGCTCTATCTAAATTCTTATGCAAAAGCATAAGGAAAGAATCTTAAATCACATGACTAATCAACTCAACCAATTAAACAAGGTATGAATAAATGTCTTTTAGTAGAAAATGGGGGTTTTCATTCATTAGCTAAGTACACATTCACATATATAAAAGTTTTAAGCAAGCACGTCGCCATTGTTCTACACCAAGGGAACGAGGTAGAAACCTCCTTGGTACTACTTGAAGTCGTGCATCCCTGGAATGTCCAGACTAGTATACCCGCTCTCCTTAGATGCATATGGATGTATAACCAACTACAAGAATAGAAAGCCATGCAAAAATTATATTTTTGGTTTGATTGATTTATTTTGTGTAAATGAATTAAAGCTCTACCAAAATTCTAATGTCCAAATGCATAAGAAAAAAATCAAGCAAGTACATCGCATTGTTTCACACCAAGGGAATGAGGTAGGAACCTCCATAGAGCTACTCAAAGCCGTGCATCCTTGGGATGTCCAGACTAATACTGGTAACATTCTTACTTATACAAATCAACACATGAATGTAAGTAAGAGACTTCACTTCAAACACTAAATTTTTATTCACTTGCATTTCCTATGTATACATGACTAAATTTACAATATATATGTATAATCATTCATTAATAAACTTTTGAAAATATATTTGAGATTTAATAATGATACTAGCCACACATATTTTTAATTTAAATCAACACATACAATTTGACATAAAAGAAATTATTTTTTATTTGATTAATTTAAAAGACATGGATGCATGAGTACAAGTGGCATACAACATTTTAGCATGATTAGAAAGAAATAAAACAAAACAAGCATGTGATTTCATTCAAATCCAACTTCGTCCATAATCAAACTAAATAAGATTATTTAAAAGAAAACAAAGTTCTTTAATGTCATTTCATTTTCATGTTTGATTTGATTTAAGGAAATGTGAGAAAGGTTTGCTAATCCTAATCCCATCCCCCATGTATGAGTTAATTTGGTTTAATGAAGAATATTTAAGTTGATTTTATGACATAATTATGTTAGGGTATGAATTAAGTCAATTAATTAACACTTACTTATGTCACCATAAGTTAATTAACTAATTAATAATGAGCCAATATGATATGCAACCACATTAAAAGTAAATTTGCAATGCTCCTAAGAAATGAAAGGGGCTTGATGCAATTGGCTCATGATTAATAGTTAATTAGGCTTAAGAGATTAATTAATTATTTTTATGGTTTTCTTGCACATGTAAGCAAATCAAAATTTCACTACATTCCTTTAAACTATTAAACATCTAAAGGGCTACCCAAAATAGATTAAAGATGATTAGATGTGAATTAGATTTTAAATTGAGTTAATTAACCATTTGGTTAAGCATTAAGCATGTTCAATTAATGAAATGAAATTAACTTAAGAAAAGAGGCCAAGAAAGAGGCCTTAATCTTAATCCCTAAGTTTTATATTTGATCACTTAAGCTATGATTTTATCTTGAAGATTAATCAATTAATTAAGCAATTAATTACCTCATTAATCATTAATTAATTTGATTCCAAAAAGTAAAGAAAACTTTGGAAATGAATTAGGAAAATATCCCAATCACATTCCCAAGCTCCCCTTACTATTCAAGAGGTAATTAGGCTTAAATAATTAATTAAGTCACTGTTCATTCACTAATTATCACTAATTAAATTAATGGAGTGATTAAAGATTAATCATTTGGTTTCCCTAATTAAGCATCTAATAAAATCCCGAAAAATAGGGGAGGCAGAGGTCATCCCTCTAAACATCCACAGAAACTTTGAGATTGATTGGGTGATTAATTATGGAGAAATTAAGTTAATTAAATTTTCAATTAAACCTTAATTAAGCTAAAATCACTATTTAAAGTTAATTAATAATATTTTTTCTGGATTCTACTCTGAAATATCTTTAAAATGAGCCTTAGTTTATATTTTTTTTGGAATTTTCTAGGATTAGTTATGATTTTTAGAAGTTTCAGCCTTAGAAATAGATTATTTAAGCCTAATTAAAGCCTTAATCCCGTCTTTGGAGTGGGCTAGAAAGTTTTGCATTGGAAGTCACCCTTGTGATTGAGACCCACAGATTTAAGTTAGCTTGGGGTTGACTTAAGGTCAGTTTGGTGGATTGGGTCCACCAGGTTCCATAAGGTGGCGGGTGATTGGCTTCATATATGGTCAAAATAGGCTCATTTGGGTTAGGTTGGGTTGGGTTGACCAATTGGTCAAATTAGGTCAAACCAAGGCTTGGATTAGGAATTCATATGATGATTTAGGATATTTTGGTTCAATTGGTTTTGATTAATTTGGCTTTGATTTGAATTTGACTCATTTGGATTCAAAAGGGTCAAATGGGTGGCTTTGACCCAATTTGACCAATTTGACAAGTGGATTGGGTTAGATCAAGTTCAATTAGTTGATTGAAAGTAATTGTAGGCTTTGGTTTGGTTTAATTTGGAATTGATTTTGATTTCGGCCAATTTGACCCTTTAGGTCAATTTGGGCTAGGTTGGGTCAAGTTGACCAATTGGTCAAATTGGGCTCAATCATGGCTTTGTTCAAGTTCAATAAGTGATTTAGAATGAACTTGAGCCATTGGTTGCAATAAATTTTGATTAAAGCATTATTGACCCATTTTAGCTTTTTAGGCCAATTTGGGTCAACTTAGGTCAAATGACCAATTGGACATGGTTTGGCTCAAGTGATGGTTTGGTCATGTTCAATCATTGATCATGAGTGGGTTTGAGTTAATGGTTTCAATCAAGTTGGCATATGATGAGTTTTGGCTAGTTTGGGTTTCATTTGGGCTAAAGGTTGACTTGGTCAAAGGACCAAGTTGACTTAGTTTGACCCAATTCAAGGTTGTTGGTCACCCTAGGATGATTGTTGATCATAATATGGGGTTAGGATGAGCTTAGTTCAATCAAATTTGGGTTGGATTAGAACTTGGCTCTAAAAGATCTTTTAGGTCACTTTTGGGTCAAGTGGACCTAAATGGGTAAATTGGTTTGATCATGGCTTGATTCAAGTTTAGTTGAACTGACATATGAGCCTAAGATGAAGATATAAATCCATTTGCAATTGTTTTGGAGTCAAATGAATTTTGGTTCATATGATAATTTCAAGTCAAAAGGGTCAACATGGGCTTGACTTGGGTTGACTTGTGTTTGGTTTGATAATTATAGTTTGGATATGTGATTGATTAGATGATTGAATCATGAAGAAATCTATGGGTTTTGAGTTAATTTGGGTATCATTTAGCCAAGTTCAAGAAATTGGCTGAAAGAGCTAAAATTAGAATTTGATTTGATTTGGTTTTGGTTTTGGCCACTTAGATTTATATTTCATTTATATTTATGAATATAACTGAAGATATAAATGATTCATGAGAAAATCACTTGGGTTTGGAGTTATTCGAAGTAAATTTGACCAAATTGAGGGATGTAGGTCAAAAGGGCTTAAGTAGAGAATTGATTTGGTTTGGTTTATTTAGATCTGATTTGAATGGCTTGAATTAAGATTTCATTTATATTTATGAATATAAATGAAGGAATGATTGATTTATAAAGAAATCAACCAAATTTGATTTGATTTGAAGGAGATTTTGGCTAAGCATATGAAGGTGGTTCATATAGCTTAGAAAGGGGTTTTAGAGTTTGAATCTAATCATGGGTTTCAATCATTTGAAGTTGGATTTGGTTTGGAATTTGGGTTGGGATTTGATTTGAAATTAAATTTGATATTTGCGAAAATCAATTGAATTGGGGTTATTTTGAGTTTGATTACGGCTAAGTCCATAAAATAAAATCAAGGGCTTAGGAAGGGATTTGGAATTTGAATTCAATCATGGGTTTCAATCATTTGATTTTGGATTGGATTTAAGATCTTGGATTTCAATTTGAGGTTTGGTTTGGAAGAAGGAAGCAAGGATTGAGTTTAAAGGTATAGGGTAGGTAAGCCTTCTTAAATCCCTAAGGCATACCCTTTTCCTATGGCTAACCTTTCTAAGTCTCTAGGCTTAGGTTAAGTGTTCACCTAATCACTAGAAGTGTCTTAAGACTAAGAAGCTCTTAGTGTCTATAAGAGTCCTAGATCTATCATGGGGAGGTTGAGAGCTCACTCCAAAAGTGAGGTCAACAAAGGGCACCCAATAGGTGTGGTGTAATTGACGAGGCACATCGCACGTATTACGAGATGATCAACAACGTCTGAAGGATTCCAATCACTAACAAAAATGATCTACTCATAAACCTGGGATGTAGAAGGAATTAAGATCTTAGTGCAATGCAACTAGACTTATGCCAAGGACATAAGAGAGGAAGGAAGGATCTACTGAGGGATCAATCATGTGAACCTTCCCCGAGGGAAGCAGACTCAGGTTATCCATAGAGGATAAAATCTTGATTTTGATAATGATTTGGAGAGAAAAGATCCACTAGGGATGAGTGTATGAACCTTCCACTAGGGAAGTAGGCTCAGATCATCCACTAGAGATAGGGATTTGATTTGGTTTGATTTTATGAGGGCTCCACTGGGGAGAGGATATGATTCGCACCTCGTTGGGGAGGAAATTTGATTTATGTTAATTGGTGGGGCATTCATTGGGGATGAGAATTTAATTTGATTTGTTGAGTTATGGTTTGAGGCTCCACTGGGGAGAGGTCATGATTCACACCTCGCTGGGGAGGAAATTTGATTTGAGTTAATTGGTGGGGAATCCACTAGGAATGAGAATTTATTTTGATTTGTTGACTTATGGTTTAAGGCTCCACTAGGGAGAGGTCATGAATCATGCCTCGTTGGGGAAGAAATTTGATTTGAGTTAATTGGTGGGGCATCCACTAGAGATGAGAATTTAAATTGATTTGTTGACTTATGGTTTGAGGCTCCATTTGGGAGAGGTCATGATCTGGTTTTGAGGGCACATATGCTAGAGATATGAGCACAGATCTGCTGAGGATAAAGTAGATTCCAATTTGGATTCCCCTAGAGGGAGGATGATGGATTTAATGAAATAAACTCTATTGGTGTGCGATGAATCCACTAAGAAGGGGCTAATATCAGCCTAGTCCAGTCCTGTCTCAGATTTACAAATCTAAAGGGATAGTCTACCAGCCATCAAGTAGGACTAACCAACCTAAATGTTGCCTTTCAATGTGCAATGGTCAGGTTAGGAAGAAAGCTTGTAGACTTATAACTTTCTGAACAAGAAACCACTAGAGTGATCAGTTGATAGCACAATAAATCGAACCTGACCTAATGTGACTATTTGAGCGAATGCCGTTGTGGACTCACATCGACTCAAGAATAGTCAGAATCAATTTAATTTTGGATGGATCCCATTGGTGTTTGATGGATCCACTATGAAGGGGCTAATATTAACCTAGTAGTGTCATAAATTTAGAAATCCAAAGGGATAATCTACCGACTGTGAGATAGAGCTAACCAACCTAGGGGGTGCCTTTTTCTGTGCAATGGTCAAGTTAGAAGGAAAGCTTGTAGACTTACAAATTCTTGAACAAGGAACCACTTGGGTGATCGGTTGATAGCATAATAAATCAAACCCAACCTAAGGCTGCCCGTCAGTGTGTAATGGTCATGTTGTAAAGAATGCATGATAGACTTACATCTCCCAAAGCAAGGACGACCACTGGGGTGACTTGTTAATGGCACAACAAGTTGAACCTGACCTAAGGGTGACTACTGAGAGAGTGCTGACCCGGGAACTTATCTCAACTCGAAAGTAGTCAGTCGATTCCTATAGGGAGTTCTGCTGACACTGTCCTAAAGATAGAATGCTTGCTTGGGAAAACGTACCACTGGGGTTTTCATCCTAATTAACAAGTGAAGATATATATATATATATATATATATATATATATATATATATATATATATATATATATATGTTTGTTTTGTTATTATGTTTGCATGGACCCTATTGGTGTGCAAGGGATCACACTGAGAAGGAGCTCATATCAGCCTACTCCTATCTCAGACTTACTAGACCAAGGGAGAATCTGCATATCAGTGAGACAAATTCTCCAACCATAGAGGTGGTTACTAGAAAGGGGACCTGCCTTCAATCCAAGAGTAACCGTGGTAGTGTCTGGGATGGGGTCACTTCAAGAATGAAATAGAGTGAGGAGCCGCCAAGGGCATTATCTAGAACCTTGTAAAAGAAAGCCTATAGGTATTCGTTGGCCAACTCAAGGAGAAAGTGTAGCAATCTTACATCTACCTATGACCTTTTGGAGTCTTAACCTCCTCTCCTTAAACTTAGGATCCTTCTAGATGCTAAGAACTCCTTAGTCATAAGACACTTCTAGTGATTGGGTGAACACTTAACTTAATCCTAGAGACTTAAAAGTGTTAATCATAAGGTTATGCCTTGGGCTTAAGAAATTACCCATCTATAGCTAAACCCAATCTAGATACACTTTATCAAATTAAACCAAGATTCAATTCTCAAACCAAATCCCAAATTCAAATTCAAATTCTGAATCTAATTTCAAATTTGACTCCAAATGATTAAAATCAAAAATCAAATTCAAATCTTAAGACCCTTCCTAAGCTATATGTACCACATTCATAAGCTTAGCTAAAACTCCCTTTAGATCAAATCAAACTCAATTGATCTCTTTATAAATCAATTATTCCTTCATTTATATTCACAAATATAAATGAAATCCAAATTCAAATGACCAAAACTATATCAAAAATCAAATCCAAACTCAATCTAAGTCCTTTAAGCCAATTCTTTGGACTTAGATAAATTCTATCCAGATCAAGTCAAAACTAATGAACTTTCTCTTGAATCAATCATTCATTCAATTATCTACCTAAATATAAATGAAACATATAATTATCAAATCAAATCGAAGCCAACCCAAGTCAAACCCAACCTAGCCCTTTTGACTTGAAAATTTCAAATGAGCCAAAATCTCTTAGATTTCAAATTGATTGTCGTTGAATTTATATTTCAATCTAAAGCTCATATATAAGTTCAACTAAACTCGAATAAAACCAAAATTAAACCAATTGACCCACTTAGGTCCACTTGACCCAAAGTGACCTAAAGGACCCATTTGAGTCAACTTCTAATCTAACCCAAATTGGATTGAACCAAGCTCACCAAAACTATCTGCCGCGATTGTTGATCACCCTAGAATGATCAATTGCAATCAATTGGGTCAAACCAAGTCAAGTTAGTCATTTGACCAAGTCAATCCTTAAAATGAACCAAAACTAGCCAAAACTCATCCCATCAATATTTAAATATGATTTGACCACCAATAAATAAACCAAACCAAATTGACCATTTGATCCAAATTTAAAAAAGGACCAAATTAGGTCAAATCATGATCTAACCCAAATTGATTGCAAACAATGGCTCAAGTTCATTCCAAATTGATTATTGAACTTGTCCAAAGCCATAATTGAGCCTAATTTGACTAATTGGTCAACTTGACCCAACCTAGCCCAAATTAGTCTAAAGGATCAATTTGGCTAAATCAAATTAAATCTAAATTAATTCAAAGACCACATTCATCTTCAATTCAATTGAACATGAATCAATGCATAACCCAAGCTAATTTATCCAATTTTGTCAACTTGACCCAATATGACCCATATGACTGAGCCAAATCTTGAAACCAAGGACCCATT
Organism: Cymbidium sinense; assembly: GCA_021442155.1. Lineage (NCBI taxonomy): Eukaryota > Viridiplantae > Streptophyta > Magnoliopsida > Asparagales > Orchidaceae > Cymbidium > Cymbidium sinense. The sequence goes on along the minus strand of CM038219.1, from coordinate 103,095,262 downwards.
AGGGGATGATCAAACCCAACTCAACCCATTTGGGATCAGCCCAAAATCAACCCAACCCATTTAAATCCCTCATGGATACTCCCTCACATAGGATTCCACCCAACCTCATTTCTCCCCCATCACATGCACTTAACTCCTCCCTACCATTTGCATTGAATAGAGCTGATCATATGATAGTAAGAGAGGACTTCAGTGCAAAAAATCTAAAGTCATTAATCAATCCATCATCCATCCCAACCACCCCAAGCAAGATAATACTATTTTGGAGCCAAAAAATTTAAAAAGAGGGTGAATTTTTTGCCATTATAAAAAGAGGGGGAAATGAGGCTTGAGCCCTCTTCCTCCCACCACCATTCAGCCCCCAAGAGCTCCCCAAAGCAAAAAAGTACCCATCCCTCACCTCTTTGGGCCATTTTAAGCTCAAAACATAAATAGAAGCTTTTCTATCGAGGCGATGGTGAACATTGGAGAAGACGACGTTCCTAACGAAGGCAATGCTTAAAAATCATTTCAAAATTTCCTCACATACTTAGAGTTCGCTCGGATCTTTACCACCACCGAAACCATCCTCAACGAGGTAAATTTTGTCAAACTTTAGCCTTAAGACTTCTCACTTTTTATGTTAATTTTCTTACGATTTTAAAAATTTCCCTTAGATAAACCTTGCATTGTTTTCATTTTATTTGACCAAATACGAAGTTAAATTTTTCAGAGAAAATCAACATGAAAACAAGCTCAATCGGACCTCATTTCATTTTTTTTATATTTTTCCATCGCTTTTGGTGAACAACAACCGTCCGATCTCACATTCAATGGATCGAATGGCTTAGTTCACCCCGCATCCTTTGACCCTGAACACACGATCCGCTCTTATCTCATGGATCGACTGGATCTCGACGGACGGTCCAAATCGAATCATGATTTTCTAATTTAAAAAAAATTAATTTACATCACCTGAAACTTCAAAAATTTATAGAAAATAAAATACTTAACAAAAAATTGCAAACAATGGCTCGTTGGATTTTTCATTTTGAGAAGAATCTAACAAATCCAAAATCCCCAAATTTTACTAAGTATTTTGAGCTTAATTTGAATTTTAGTAAAAATCAAATTTTTTAATTAAACCAAAAATACATGTGAGATTAAGTTGAAAATTTCAGGGATTGAAACTAAAATTAAAGCACACCTAGCATAAAAATCTCAAGTTAAAAGAACTTCTAGATTGGGAGAAATTAAATTTTGAAATTCATATTGTCCATTTTAATAAAATAAATCAAATAAAAATTTAGAAAATTACAAAAATCTTCAAAATGGCTTAAATCACTTCAATTGACATCTAGGACTCTTAAGAAAATAATGTGATTTTCTGAATCCTAATGAACCCAAACAAACACTTAAGATTAAAGTTTGATCAATAAGGACTTAATCAAAATATAATCTAAAAATAATTTAAATATCAAAATCAAAATCAGAAATGAAATAACACTTAAACAATCTTTAATCAAACCTCAAATAAAAAAAAAATATCATCCTCCTAAGAAATTAAATTAAATATGATTAAACCTATTTAATTCAATAAAACTCAATTAAATGATTAAATCTTAAATCAAACTTGAAATTCAACAAATCTAGGGAACTTTAACATGGGTCAAACTAGTATAACTAAACCTACACTAAGCATGGAGTCTTAATCATATGAAACTCTTTAATGAATATAAATAAATTGAAACTAATTAATCATTAAATAAACTAAAAATCAAATTGATTAATAAACCAATTCAACATAATCATTTGATATTAATCAAATTAAACCAAATAAAGTTAAAGTAAACTTAATTAACATATGATTAAATCACATCCATTTGGAATAAGATAATTAATTAGTCATTAATACATAAACCTAACAACTAAATCAAACATGAATAAAATCTAATGAATATAATAAATGAAGAAAATCAAACCTAACTATGATTATGAATAATCAAGTTTAATTGAAATAGAAATAAACAATTAAATCACTTAATTTAATCAAATGATAATAACAATAATCCTTTAATCAAATCAAACTTCAGTAAAACACTTAACTAAATCAAATCACTCACATGTGGGAAATTATGTCATCAATTAAATAAATCTTTGATTAATCTAATGATTTAAAAAAGTTTAATTACCCTTAATCAAACTTATTTATTTAAACATTTAATTAATGCAAACTTAATCAATCATCTTAATGAACCAAATTAATTTTATAAATTACATTAAAATTAATTCAAATCAAACACTTAATTAATCCACTAATTAATTTAATCACACCTCTTAAATAAACTAATTAAGTCAATTAAATTAATCATATTAAACTTAAGCTTAATCAAACATAAAATATAATTAAATGCTAATCAAATCCTAATTTAAACTTATATCATTAAGTCAATTACATCATTAACATAAATAAATATGAAATCAAATTAAAAATTAAATCAAACCCCAATTAAATTTAATAATTAATCACATCTTAAATAAGCTAATTAAGTCAATCAAATTAATCATATTAAACTTGAACTTAATCAAACATAAATGCAACTAAATAGTAATCAAATCCTAAATTAAACATAAATCATTAAGTCATTAATTACATAATTAATCTAAAATCTCATTTAATTTAATAATTAACTCAAATACACCTCTTAATTAAATTAATTACCCTTAAGCTAATCCAATTGAATAAACACCTAATTAATGCAAACTTAATGAATTAATCCATCATCTTAATGAACCAAATTAACTTTTTAATTCAAATTCGAATCAAACACTTAAGTAATCTACTAATTAATTTGATCACACATCTTAAATAAGCTAATTAAGTTAATCAAATTAATCATATTCAACTTAAACTTAATCAAACCTAAGTGCAATTAAATTCTAATCAAAACCTAAATTAAACCTAAATTATTAAGTCATTAATTACATCATTAACCTAAACAAATATGAAATCAAATTGAAAATTAAACAAACCTTTATAGTTAACATAAATACACTTCTTAATTAAACTAATCACATAATCACATTGAACTTAAGAAACCCCATAGACTAATAAAGCTAATCAAATCAAATCTCATTCAACCTACTTAAATAAGATAAACTAATTAACTATCCAATGTATAAAATCAAAATATAAACCAAACTTTGATAAACATGACAAATGGATGAGATTAAAAATAAAATCCTAATTACAAAGAATCAAACTCAATTAAAATCAAAATAAAATCTCAATTAATCTAATCTGATAAAACTACAAATAAATGAACCACAATCAAATCAAATAAGCATAAAATTAAGTCACATAACCATAATCAAGGAAAAGAATTAAATATTAATTTAAAAGGATATTGAATTATCAAGATTTAATTAAACCAAAACATCTAACCTGAAATTAATCAATAAAAAAACACATGAGTTTAAACAAACTTAAGATTCATTAGATATTAAGGATATTGAATTATCAAGATGTAATTAAGCCAAAACACCTAATCTAAAATTTATCAATCAAAAACACATGAATTTAAACAAACTTAATCTTTATTAGATATTAAGGATATTGAATTATCAAGATGTAATTAAACCAAAACATCTAAATCAAAATCAATTAATCAAATATTTAAACAAACTCAAATTCTAAATTCTAAATTCTAAATCAAATTAGATAAACCAAATCAAATGAATTACAAAATTCAAATGGGCCAATTAAGATACTTAAGGGCCTTAGTTAGACTCTTTAGGAGTTAGGATGTTGAATAGGGTGAGTTCCATCTACAAATGGAATTCATTCTACTTTTCATTCTCAAAAACCTAAACATCACTTTAACCAAATCAAAGTGAAATAAAAAATTTTAAAAAAATTTATTAAATCATTTGATAGTCTTAACCTTGAAATCTTTGGAGACCCTAATTGTCTACTTTAATTGAGAGTATTCTTAAGGAATTCCCATTCCTTAGGATGTAATTAACTTTGGGGGCTTGCCTCCATAGGGAACTTAATGAACCTGACTTAAAATAAATCCTACTTTACTTTTCCATGTAAAGTAGGAGAAAGATCTCTAGTATATTCGAAGACCCATCATGCCTTAGGAGTCCTTATTAAGTGATTAGGTCCATTATAGGGTGGTGATTTCTATCTTTCAATTTAGTACATTATTCCTTAATTTGATACCTAATCACTTCAATAAGTACCCCCTAAGATCTACGTGGTGTCCCACATCCCAAAAATAAACACAACAACTTTTTCTGGTGACTCCACTGGGGATGGTTCCTTTCTCCATCTTTAATAGATAATTATTGTCTCCAAGCATCGATAGTGGACTTATATTGTATTTAGGCCTGAGACTATCATTCTTTTCATTGGTACTTAAGCTTATTTCATCCTTAAGCAAAGCTCACCAACATCCTTTAGGTTATAGGATCTCACCGTATAGGTTTTAAAATCCCTATTGGGTTCCCCCAATAGGTGAAAATTAAAATTAATCAAACAAAGGAGATGAACAAAATTAAGAACCTCTTCACCATTCTGATGGTGAGGCAAGGTTCATCCCATGAACAATAAGAAAATAAAACCCTTCTACAAAATAACATGTCTTTACAAAAGCACTTTTTAAAATCCACATAATAAGATATCTTTACACAAAACTTTGTAAGAAATTTTCAAAAAGGCACAAAACACATATAACCAAACCTCGTTTAACAAACCCTATGATTGTTACATGGAGGTTCCTTTTCAAAATCAAAATCAACCATTTTTAATGTATTTTTTAAAAGCACATTTTCTTTGGAAATAACTATCCCCATCCCACACATTCAAATTTGTCGGATGGAGATTCTATTTTTGAATAAAATCATGATATAAATATGAAACTCCATTAAGCATACTTCACATATGCTAGAGTCAAAGTTTCCCCTCTTTTCGAAAAGCAATAAACCATACACACATAAAAGAGAAGTCAAGATATATTTGAACCCCCCACTTGACATACCCAAATTTGTCAAATACGAGTTCCCCTTCCCTTGGAGAAGGTAGAGAAAATTGAATTCTATTTGCATTTGTTTGATAAAACTCCTTGCCAAAGTCTTCGACTCCAAAACACATTGGGAGCTCCTTTGACATGACCAAGTATATCAAAAGATAACCCCCTTTTTGAAAATCATAAGAATAAATTGAACTCCATTTAACATACCTAAGTTTGTTAAATAAGTTCTTTTTCTTTCAAAAATCATAAAACATATTTAACTTTCACTTAACATACCAAATTTGTTAAGTGAGGGTTTCATTTTTTAAATCATAAATATATCTGACTTTCACTTAACATAACAAATTTGCTAAGTGAGGGTTTCATTTTCAAAATCATAAATGCATTTAACTTTCACTTAACATACCAAATTTGTTAAGTGAGAGTTTCATTTTTTAAAAAAAATCATAAATACATTTAACTTTCACTTAGCATAACAAATTTGTTAAGTTTCATTTTCAAAATCATAAACACATTTGACTTTCACTTAACATATAAGTGAGAGTTTCATTTTTAAAATCATAAACACATTTGACTTTCACTTAACATACCAATTTGTTAAGTAAGGGTCTCTCTTCAACACACATTTGATCCCTATTTTAACATACCAAATTTGTTAAATAAGGATCCAATTTTTCATGTCAAACCACACTTGAGCTTTCACTTAACATACCAAATTTGTTAAGTGAGAGTATCATTCTCAAAGAAAAAAATAAACATATCTCAAACACATTTGGGGCTTTCATTTAACATACCAAATTTGTTAAGTGGGACTCCCATCTTCAAAGAAAAGCAAATCTATCTCTGAATCACATTTGACTTTCACTTAGCATACCAAATTTGTTAAGTGAAAGTCTCATCTCAATTACAAATCAAACACATGTGGCCTCCACTTAACATACCAAATTTGTTAAGTAAGAAGCCCCATTTTCAAATCAAAATATCACACAATCAGATCTTAACAAGCAAAAATATTTCAAATACACAATCACAACCTCTTTTTAGCATACCCAAATATGCTAAGTAAAGGTCTTTCAAACTATCAATATTTTCAAACAAGATGCACAAAACACAAATATCTCCAAGAAAATCTCTCAAATTTTAGAACTCCACCCAACCAACCTAAATCGGTTGAGTATGGGTTCTAAATCGAAATCAAATTTCAAAGACTCTCCTCAATATCCAAATCTCTCCTATGAATCCCACTTAACACATTTGAATCGTTGAGTGTGGGTTCAAAACTCCAAACTTCTATTACTTGCATGGAACAAATGATAAGGTAGAAATTTGATACAAGTTATATTTCTACAAATGCAAACATATCTCATCAGTGCAGTCTTTGCAATTTTCACACATGGCAGCTCAAAAGTACGTGTTTACTTTTCCTTTCAGGATGGATTTGGCCTTAGATCAGGCCAACCTCCCACAGATCGACTTTGCCCACCTCATTCAATTTGGTCGAGGTTTCGAGGGGGCTAGGATCACTTGTGAGGGGACCACCCTCACAACCATCAGTGCAGGATGACAATAATCATCCAGGTTGAGATGTCGTCTGACTCAAAGTTTTCCTCCCTGAAGAGGAAGGCTGGGTTCTGCAGTAGCCCGTGCACTCGTGGTTCCTCTTTCTAGGATGAGCTAGCACCCACTCGCTCCTTCCAAGGGAAGGCTACCTATCTTCTGGATAGTCTCCCCACCCATGAGGTTGGGTCTAGTTCTCATGTTGCCCTCCTAGTAGGACTCAAGACGCACGGGTGCAAAGACTAAACACATCATGATCATGCAGAAGGAACCAAAGGCAACTTCCCAATCTACAGCAAAGGAGTTACCTAAGATAGTGTCTCCTCTTATCACAGAGAACAAGTTTCACCCCCTCTTTGGCTCCGATGGAGACAAATACATTAGGAGGATCTCAGTTTCACCCTTATCCATAGTTCATTTTGAGGCTCCTATCAGTGATAGGAGAAGGTTGTATGTCGGCCTTAGATCAGTTCTTGAGTTAGCGGAGCTTATGGACGATCAGAGTCCAGGGCTCAATTTGATTTACATTATGTCATCCCTTGTAGTGTAGGCAGGCACATTAGATAGGAGAGGGCCAGGGAGGCCTGGGTATTAGTATGAATTATTAGCAGAGAGAGACATAGGTATGCCAAATAGTCGGCCTCAACCCTCATGGACTTTCCCGATCGGCGCGCTACCCACCCAGATCATACTGATAGCATTCTACTAATGGGTACTACCCAACATAGGAGAGGAGCTTCTGCCTAGAGAAAGTCAGTGTTTTCTCTACCACACCGATCCATTCCTCACCCACCATCACCTATTCAGGTCTCACCATCCACCGTACCTACAAAGGCATAGAAGATAACATCCGGGAGAAGAAAGCCTCATTGGTGATCTGGCTATGGCCAAAGGGTCCCACTTCATCTACTCCACCGACTGAGGTGAGGGCGAGTTCCCCTACTTGACCTCCTACTTCAGTCTTGGTGAAGAAGGAGGAGTGGCAACCGCACAGCATCATGGTCGAACACCACAACCACCACCATCGAGGTAGAAGAAGGGAAGGGGAAGGGGACTCAGCCCCATGGTAGTGGATCTCCCTAGAGATACTACTCCACCATGAGAAACCACGAGCATGCCTCTTCGAGTCATGAGCCTCCAACTAGCATTTAGTGATAGGTGATAAAGATTCTATCATGAGCACAACCTCCACGGAAGAAGCTTTGTACCATCCCTGAGGATCATTCCACATGGATAAGATTCTGAATGATAATGAGAAGAGAGATTTAGGAGTGATCAATCAGATTAAGAAGGATGATCGATCAACTAGATGGAGAAGAGGATGGAAGACTTATTAGCAGCCTTCCATGCACTTCAAAACCAGACCTCAGTACAAATATATCACCAGAGATAGATCATCTTGAGTTAGTGCATGTCCTAGATCAGCCCAAAAGCACTTCTCCAGTAGATCAGGATAGTGGTAGCTTGCATTGGAAGGTGGTGGACATCACCTCCATGCAAGAAAAAGATATCAAGTAGTTGGTGGAGCAGCAAGTGAAGGATGCGTTAGCGCAAGCCCGAGGTGGCTCATCTATTCCAAAGGGTAGACCCTACAGGAATTTGATGGTGTCCAATATCCTAAGGGTTTTGTGCCTCCTTCCTTCAAAATTTTTTATGGCAGTGGGAACCCTCGTCAACACATTGCACACTTGAGGACAGATGTTGCAATGCCAGTGGCAGCGATGCACTCTTATTCCGTCTCTTCATTAGTAGTTTGATAGGCATCACATTTGATTGGTATGCTAAACTACCCAATGATTCAATGAAGAAATTTGTTGAGTTGGAGCTCTTTATTAAGAGATTTGTTGGAGCTCAACAAAGGGTAATTGTGGGCGATCTTGTTGTAGCTCAACAACACCCTGGTGAGTCCCTTATTGATTACATTATTAGATGGCATAATTTAAGTATGAAATGAGAACCACAGCTATCTAACATCATGCCATTGAAATTCTACTCAAGAATATTCATGGCCCAGTCGCATTCATGCTTAAAGGGTTTACCATTAAAACATTTGAGAAGTTAATCAATAATGCGACTATTCTACAAGAAGAGGTCAAACAGTTACCTTTCTAAGATCAGTCATCCAAGCCCAAACCGCATAAGGCATTTGAGAAAACCTGTGTAGCCATAATTGACAATGGGAACAACCGTTTAGCTGCAGACCTCGAGCACAGCAGCCTCCTCTACCACCTCCTTTACCACCACCTTGATCGTCATATCAGCCACCTCTATTTCCACAATGACCTCCACCACCACCGGCTCAGTAGTATCCTCATCCACAACATCAGCAATATCCCCACCCACAGCATCAGTAGCAGTAGTTCTATCCACCATCAGGTAACTACCATTTACCTACTCTTGCCAATAAATTGAATAAGCCTTATTCATTCAAGAGGGAGGTAGTCAGGAAAATCTTTAAGAACCTCTTAAAGAAGCCTGATTTTTAGTTACCGGAGCTTAGGAGGCCGAAGGATGTGGGCAAGAGTCATGATCTAAATTTTCTCCCCTACCACCGCATGCTAGGTCATGTCTTAAAAGATTGCTTTACCTTTAAGGACTAGCTTGAGTGTAGCTATAAGTCAGGTGCCATTGTCATCCCCAAGGAATATTTACTAGAACAATCCTCCAGTTCTGTTAGGGTAATCCTTGGTGAGGAAGGTTGGGATATCTCCCTATCCCGAACCTCCAAGAAAATTATCTCTAAGATCAAAGTTACCTAAAGCGCTCAAATCTCTAACTCTAAGGAAAGTTTGTAAGTTGCTAAGGACAACTTGAAGGAGATAGATGCCGATGTGAGTAGTCTACCTTACTTTTACATATAGCATAGTAGCACAACCATCATTGTCACACTCCATCCAACTCTACTTCTTCCTCCACTAGCTCCTCTTATGTCGGAGCGTTGTATTAGTAGCACAACCCCTTACCCCACTTACTTTATTAGATTTCTATCATGTACCTCCATTTAAGAAGAAATCAATGAAGATAGCTTTCACTTACATCTTGTCCACTTATGATACTCTAGATTTTATTTCTCTCAAAACTCTCCAAGTCTAAAATAATAATGATAACTTCGAGTTCCAAACATTCCTTTTCGATTTAGAAATAGATTTTCCATTCTTGAATCATTCGGGTTTATTGAGATTGATTTGGAGTCATCCAGATGATCCCATCCCATAGGAGAAGTATGAACTGATGGGTAGAACTTTCCATTAAATCATCTCATGAAGTCATTGAAGTCAATCTCCAGTGGCAAAGTTCTACCTCCTAGGGTAGCACCTCAGGATAAGGTAAACAAGTCATTGGTTCTAGTGATCAAGAAACCCTCCACAAGATGCTCCACCCATGGATATGCTTGTGGAAGATCAACCCAAAGTTGACTACAATGTCCTCACTCACCTAAGAAAGTTGCCAGCTAAATTAAGCATATATGATGCCCTTGTCTTATCCAAAGAGATGAGGGAGTCATTGATCAAAGCTCTTCTTGATCTAGAAATATGCTTGGCTCAGCTGATCGTTGTTGGAGAGTAGGCATGTTATTCAAGAGAAGCCCGTGGAGTTACATTCACAGATGAAGACCTTCTTTTGGGGACAATCGAGCATAACCATCCCCTTTACATCATAGTGGACATGGGAAAATTATGTCTCCGTATTAGTTGATCAAGGTCCATCAGTGAACATTATGAGTCTAAAAACCCTTGCCTACTTGAGGATCGATATCTCTGAACTTTGAGGAGATCAGATGATGTCGAGAGGATTCAACGAACAAGGTGAGAGGGCTTTAGGCTCCATAGTATTACCACTAGAGATAGATATTGGAAGACATAAGCCAAGTTCTACATAATAGACTCAGATACATCTTTCACTGCTTTGCTCGGTAGGCCTTGGATATATGCAAACAACAGAGTTCCATATTCTTTGCACTAGTGCATCAAATTCAAAAGAGGTGCAATTGAGTATTGTATCAAAGGATGCTTGAAGCCATTCTCAATTAAAGAGGTTGATATTTATGAAGATGCAGCCTACTATCTTCCTCCAAATCAAAAAGTCTATTCTCACGAGTTTGGTGAATGTTCAAAAACAAAAAAAGAAACAAAAGAAAAAGAAGAAAAAGAAAAAGAAAAAGAAAAGAAAAAGAAAAGAAAAAAGGAAGAGAAAATGAAAATACAAGTGAGCGAGAATCAAACACCGAGGAAGAGGTAGAGCAGATGTTACATTTCACTGGTTTGTTCTTCCATATGAACACATGGGTAGGACTCGACCCCCACCAGTAGAGAGAGGTAAATTCGAGGCGGTCTAGAGGTGGAAGACCTCCTTGTTGGTGGTACTAGTAGGAGCAATGTTCCACTCACAGTACCCCATCCACATAGACTTAGAGTCTAGTTTGGAGGAGGATGTCTCACAGGTTAACGCCAACCAACCCCTCTCAGCGGGTCTTTTTAAAGGTAATATTTGAGCTGATGATGATCAGGGCCTCCAAGCAAAGCATGAATGTATATCACTATTATGTAGAAATAAGAGCGGCGTTGAGAACTCTAACCTCACTTTCTTCTCAAAAGTTGAAGGTTTAGTAGTTAAGGAGGCCCCAAGTCATCCGGATGTCAAAAGAGATTTTGTTGGGAGCATCATCCTCAAGTCGAGCGATGTCAAGGATGATTCATATAAAGATTTAATAGAATTACCTTTTGATTGGTACTCACCTTGTGTTCTCAACTTAGCAAAGAAGGGATAAATCCCACATACTTGTTCCTAGGTTAGACTACTTTGAAAGTCTATGGGACAACCAAACCGACATCCTCAATCAAGACCAAGACTAGGATCCGAGCGGTGTGGTCGATAATAATGACAATTTTAGTCATCATAAATCATTTGGTGTCGATAGGTTCTTCTCAAATCATGCTAACTCTTATGGGGAGGTATGTTTAGAAACTTTTTAAGTGAGCATGAAGTTAGAGATGCACTGCTAGAGTTCAAAGAAGAGATCAGATCGACCATCGATAAAATTAAAGAAATCAACTTGGGAACCGAAGATAATCCACGCTCGACATACATCAGTTCCTTGTTAAATGAAGAAGAAACTAATGACTTAGTAAGGCTATTAGATAAGTTTAAGGACTGATTTGTATGGAGTTATGAAGAGATGCCTGATCTATCCCCTGACATAGCAGTCCATAAACTAGCAATAGAACCTAATGCTAACCCTATAAAGCAAGCTCCTAGACGCATGCGATTAGACATTGAACAACATGTCACTTAATCAAGCTAATCGATCTGGCTTTATCAAGAAAAAATATCCTACGGTTGGCTAGTGTCATCCCGCTTAAGAAAAGAATGGCCAAATTTGTATATGCATTGATTTTAGGGATCTAAATAAGGCATGTCCTAAGGATGAATTCACACTTCCTATACCAAAATTAATGGTGGATATTGCCTCATCTCATGCAGTATTCTCCTTTATGGATGGGTCATCTGGCTACAACCAAATCAAGATGGCCTCGAGGATGAAAGAAACATTGCTTTTTGAACCCCAATCAGAATTTATTGTTATAAGGTCATGCCTTTCAACCTTAAAAATATTGGTGCCACATACCAGCGGGCCATGACTCGAATCTTTGATGAACTCATTCATCATCAAGTTGAATGCTACATCGATGATCTCGTTGTCAAAAGAAAAGAAAAGAAAGACCATCTCTTTGACTTGAGAGTAGTTTCTGAACGGTTAAGACAATACAACCTTAATTCACTTATGGATTATGAATTCAGGCCCTAGTGGCCCTTTCCCAAGTAGGCATCCTATCTTTAGGGCAGTGTTAGCAAAACTCCCTATAGGAATTGCCTGACTACTTTGAGTTGAGATAAGTCCATTGGCACTCTCTCTAGTGTGCCCCAAATTCGGTTCAAATTGTTTGCCGAGTTAGTTACCCGGTCGTCTTTGCTTTGAAAGATATAAATCTAATATGCATTCTTTCTAGCACGATCATTGCAAATCGATGGGCAGCCCTAGGTCGGGCCCAATTTGTTGCAAGTGACCGATCACCCTAGTGGTTCCTTGTTTAGAAAGATGTGAGTCTCCGTGCTTTCTTTTTAACTTGACCATTGCAAATCGAAAGGCACCCCTTAAGTTGGTTAATTCTACCTAACGGTTGGTAGAATATCCCTTTGGATTTGTAAACCTAAGATAGTCTAGGCTAATATTAGCTCCTTCTTAGTAGATCCATCACAGACCGATAGGGTCTATCTAAAATTAAATTAATTCTAACTATTCTTGAGTCAATATGAGTCCACAGCGACATTCGCTCAAATAGTCATCCTAGGTCAGGATTGATCTGTTGTGCCATCGACATCACCCCAATGGCTGATCCATACTTTGAAAGATGTAATTCAACCATGCTTTCTTCCCAGGACAGTCGTTGCACATCGATAGGCAACCCTTGGGCTAGATAGCCCTACCTTGTGGCTGGTAGACTACCCCTTTGGACTTGTAAATCTGAGACAGGTCAAGGCTGACACAACTTAGTGGGTCCATCGCACACCAATAGGGTCCACAACATAACACACCAAATAAAATTAAATCAATTCAAATCAAATCAATATAAATCAAATTAATCATTAGGACTACTCTTGAGTTGAGGTAAGAACCCCAACAACGCTCACTCAGTAGTCACATTAGGTAGGGTTCGATTTATTGTGCCATTGATAGATCACCCCAACAGCTGATCCCTACTTTCAAAGATGTAAGTTTGCTATGCCTTCCTCCTGGTCGTTTCACAAAGGCAACCCTTGTCGGATAGTCCTACCTTTGGGTAGACTACCCCTTTGGACTTATAAATCTAAGACAGTCAAAGCCCGTGGCTCCTTCTTAGTGTAGTCCATCAGCACAGGTCCATAACAAAATAAATTCAAAATCAACCTCCCTAGTGGAGTCAAATTAAACATAGATCAAACATACCAAATTTCTCTCCAGCGAGGTGCAAATCAAATTGGCCTCCCTAGCAGAGCTTAGATCTAAATAAAATAAATTTAACCGAGTGTACATCCTTGGCGGATATGCCCTCAATCTAGAACCCTTCTCCCTAGTGGAGCCATAACAAATTAAACCAACCTCCCTAGTGGATCTAATCAAACAAATCAAAGAAATCTAATCAAATTCTTATCCCCAGTAGATAGCCCGAACCTGGTTCCCTAGTGGAAGGTTCACATACCCAATCCCTAGCGGATTCGAGCACATATCCCTAGCGAATATGCCTTCACATCAATTAAAATAAATTTGATTTGATCACCATCGAATTATAGATTCTTATCCCCAGTGGATACACACCCAAACTAATCATACTCATAACCAAACTTAGATTCATATCCCTAGTGGATAGCTCGAACCTATTTCCCTAGAAGAAGGTTCATGTATTCAATTCCCAGTGGATTCTTTCTTGCTCTCTTATGCCTCTGGCATAAAGAGAGATGCATTGCACCAAGATCGTGATTCTATCTACCTTTCAGGTCTAGGTATAGATCACTTCCATTATTTTTTGCAATCTTCTGGATGTTGTTGATTATTTGGTCAAGCTTGTGTGTGCCTTGTCATTACACCACACTTGAGTCCTTTTGTTGACCTCACTTTTGGAGTGAGCTCTTAACCTCCTTACTTAGACTTAGGACTCTTCTAGACACTAAGAACTCCTTAGTCATAGTCTAGTGATTAGGTGAACACTTAACTAAGCCTAGAGACCTAAAAGTGCTAATCATAAGGTTAGGTTATGCCTTAGGGCTTAAGGAAATTACCTATCTTATAGCCTAAACCCAATCTAGATACACTTTCTCAAATCAAACCCAGATTCAATTCTCAAACCAAATCTCAAATTCAAATTCAAATTCCAAATCTAATTTCAAATTTGACTCCAAATGATTGAAACTCAAAATCAAATTCAAATCCTAAGACCCTTCTAAGCCATATGAACCACATTCATAAGCTTAGCCAAAACTCCCTTTTGATCACATCAAACTCAATTGATCTCTTTATAAATTAATTATTCCTTCATTTATATTTACATATATAAATGAAATCCAAATTCTGATGACCAAAACTATATCAAAATCAAATCCAAACTTAATCTAAACCCTTTAAGCTAATTCTTTGGACTTAGCCAAATTCTATCTATCAAGTCAAGTCAAAACCAATGAATTTTCTCTTGAATCAATCATTTATTCAATTATCTACCCAAATATAAATGAAACATACAATCATCAAATCAAATCAAGCCAACCCAAGTCAAACCCAACTTAGCCTTTTAACTTGAAAATTTCAAATGAGCCAAAATCCCTTAGACTCCAAATTGATTGTTGTCAATTTATATTTCAATCTAAAGCTCATATATAAGTTCAACTAAACTCAATCAAACCAAAAAACTAATTTGACCCACTTAGGTCCACTTGACCTAAAGTGACCTAAAGGACCCATTTGAGCCAACTCTAATCCAACCTAAATTGGATTGAACCAAGCTCACCAAAATCATCCATGATTGTTGATCACCCTAGAATGATCAATTGCAATCAATTAGGTCAAACCAAGTCAAGTTAGTCATTTGACCAAGTCAACCCCTTAAATGAACCAAAACTAGCCAAAACTCATCCTACACCAAATTGATTGAAACCAATGATTTGAATCAACCCAAAATCAATATTTAAATATGACTTGACCACCAATTGAGCCAAACCAAGCCCAATTGACCATTTGATCCAAGTTGACCTAAATTGGCCTAAAGGACCAAATTGGTTCAAATCATGATCTAACCAAAATGGATTGTAAATAATGGCTCAAGTTCATTCCAAATTGATTATTGAACTTGACCAAAGCCATAATTGAGCCTAATTTGACCAATTGGTCAACTTGACCCAACCTAACCCAAATTAACCTAAAGGGTCAATTTGGCCTAAATCCAAATTAATTCAAACCAAAGACCACATTCATCTTCAATTAGCCAATTGAACATGAATCAACCCATAACCCAAGCCAATTTAGCCAATTTTTGTCAAATTGGTCAACTTGAGCCAATATGACCCATATGACCCAAATTGAGCCAAACCCCTTGAAACCAAGTCATGACCCATTGGGGGCTGATCAAACTCGACCCAAACCCATTTGGGATCAGCCCAAAATCAACCCAACCCATTTAAATCGCTCATGGATCCTCCCCACATAAGATTCCACCCAAGCTCATTTAATTCTCCCCATCACATGCACTTAACTCCTCCCCAATTTGCATTGAATAGAGCTGATCATATGGCAGCAAGAGAGAACTTTGAGCAAAAATTCAAAGTCCTCAATCAATCTATCATTCATCCCAACCACCCCAAGCAAGATAATAATATTTTGGAGCCAAATAATTCAAAAACAGGTGGATTTTTGGCCATTATAAAAGGAGGGGAAAATAAGGCTTGAGCCCTCTTCCTCTCACCATCATTTAGTCCCCAAGAGCTCCCAAAAAAAAAAGGAACCCATCCCCCACCTCTTTGAGCCATTTTTGAGCTCAAAAATATAAATAGAAGCTTTTCAGGCGAGTGAACATTGAGAAGATGGCGTTCAAAGGGGAGGTAAGGTTAAAATCATTCTAAAACTTCCTCATATACAGTTGCTTGGATCTTCACCAACGAAACCATCCGGAGTAAATTTTGCCAAACTTTAGTCGGTCTTAGGATTTCTCATTTTTTGTGTTAATTTTTTTGTGATTTTAGGAATTTTCCTTAGATAAACCTGGCATTTTTTTATTTTATTTAAACCAATACAAAGTAAAATTTTTTTGGAGAAAATTAACATGAAAATGAGCTCAATCGAACCTTATTTTGCATTTTTTTTTTTGCATTTTTTCCTTCAGTTTTGCTTGTTGGTGAACAATAAGTCGATCCCGTTGATGGATGGATCAGCGTCAAACCTTCAACCATCCTGTGCTCTCTAATCGTGGATCGATTTGATCGGATCGGTCCGGTGTCATCACGTGGATTTTTTAATTAAAAAAAATTAATTTAAATCAACTAAAAGTTCAAAAATTCATAGAAAATAAAATACTTAATCAAAAATTGCAAATAAGAGCTCGTTTGATTCATCTTTCCGAGAAGAATCTAACAAATCTAAAATCCCCAAATTTCACTAAGTATTTTGAGCTTAATTGGAGTTTTAGTAAAAAAAATCCAATTTCATTAATTAAACCAAAATTACATGTCAGATCAAGTTAAAACTTCCAAGGATTGGAACTAAAATTAAAACACACCTACCATAAAAATCTCAAGTAAAAAGAACTTTTGGATTGGGAGAAATTAAATTTTGAAGTTCAAATTGTCCATTTTAATAAAATAAATCAAGTGAAAATTCAGAAAATTACAAAAATCTTCAAAATGGATTAAATCACTTCAATTAACTCTTGAAATAATGTGATTTTCTAAATCCTAATGAACCCCAAACAAATACTTAAGATTAAAGTTTAATTAATTAAGACTTAATTAAAATATAATCTTAAAATGAGTTAAATATCAAAATCAAAATGAGAAATGAAATAATACTTAAGCAATCATTAATCAAACCTCAAATCAGAAAAAAAAAAATATCATCCTCCTAAGAAATTAAATTCAATATGATTAAACCTATTTAAATCAATAAAACTCAATTAAACGATTAAATCTTAAATCAAACTTAAAATTCAACAAATCTATGATACTTTAACTTGGGTCAAACTAGTATAACTAAACCTACACTAAGCATGGAGCCTTAATCATATGAAACTCCTTCATGAATATAAATAAATTGAAACTAATTAATCATTAAATAAACTAAAAATCAAATTGATTAATAAACCAATTCAACATAATCATTTGATATTAATCAAATTAAACCAAATAAAGTTAAAGTAAACTTAATTAACATATGATTAAATCACATCCATTTGGAATAAGATAATTAATTAGCCATTAATACATAAACCTAACAACTAAATCAAACATGAATGAAATCTAATGAATATAATAAATGAAGAAAATCTAACCTATGATTATGAATAATCAAGTTTGAAATAAAAAAAATAATTAAATCACTTAATTTAATCAAATGATAATAACAATAATCCTTTAATCAAATCAAACTTAAGTAAAAACACTTAACTCAAATCACTCACATGTGGGAAATTAAGTCATTAATTAATAAATATTTGATTAATCTAATGATTTAAAAAAGTTTAATTACCCTTAATCAAACTTAATTAATTAAACATTTAATTAATGCAAACTTAATTAATTTATCATCTTAATGAACCAAATTAACTTTATAAATCACATTAAAATTAATTCGAATCAAAAACTTAATTAATCCACTAATTAAATTAATTACACCTCTTAAATAAATTAATTAAGTCAATTAAATTAATCATATTAAACTTAAGCTTAATCAAACATAAAATGCAATTGAATGTTAATCAAATCCTAATTTAAACTTATATCATTAAGTCACTAATTACATCATTAACATAAATAAATATGAAATCAAATTAAAGTTAAATCAAACCCCAATTAAATTTAATAATTAATCACACATCTTAAATAAGCTAATTAAGTCAATCAAATTCATATTAAACTTGAACTTAATCAAACATAAATGCAATTAAATACCATCCAATCATATATCACATAAATCATTAAGTCATTAATTACATTATTAATCTAAAACCTCATTTAATTTAATAATTAACTTAAACACACTTCTTAATTAAACTAATTACCCTTAAGCTAATCCAATTGAATAAACACCTAATTAATGCAAATCTAATGAATTAATCCATCATCTTAATGAGCCAAATTAACTTTTTAAATCAAATTCAAATCAAACACTTAATTAATCTACTAATTAATTTGATCACACATCTTAAATAAGCTAATTAAGTTAATCAAATTAATCATATTAAACTTAAACTTAATCAAACATAAATGCAATTAAATACTGATCAAAACTTAAATTAAACCTAAATTATTAAGTCATTAATTACATCATTAACCTAAACAAATATGAAATCAAATTGAAATTTAAACAAACCTTTATAATTAACATAAATACACTTCTTAATTAAACTAATCACATAATCACATTGAACCTAAGCAAACCCATCATAATAAAATAATCAAATCATATTAAATCAAATTAAATTAAATTAAGAAAGACTCTCATCAATTTAATGTAATCAAATCAAATCTCATTCAACCTACTTAAATAAGATAAACTAATTAACTATCCAATGTATGAAATCAAAATACAAACCAAATTTTGATAAACATGACAAATGGATGAGATTAAAAATAAAATCTTAATTACAAAGAATCAAACTCAATTAAAATCAAAATAAAATCTCAATTAATCTAATCTGATCAAACTACAAATAAATGAACCACAATCAAATCAAATAAGCATAAAATTAAGTCACATAACCATAATCAAGGAAAAGAATTAAATATTAATTTAAAAGGATATTGAATTATCAAGATTTAATTAAACCAAAACATCCAATCTGAAATTAATCAATCAAAAAACACATGAGTTTAAAGAAACTTAAGCTTCATTAAATATTAAGGATATTGAATTATCAAGATGTAATTAAACCAAAACATCTAATATGAAATTAATCAATCAAAAACACATGAATTTAAACAAACTTAAACTTTATTAGATATTAAGGATATTGAATTATCAAGATGTAATTAAACCAAAACATCTAAATAAAAAAAATCAATCAAATACTTAAACAAACTCAAATCCTAAATTCTAAATCAAATCAGATAAATCAAATCAAATGAATTACACAAATTCAAATGGGCCAATTAAGATACTTAAGGGCCTTAGTTAGACTCTTTAGGAGTTAGGGTGTAGAATAGGGTGAGTTTCATCTACAAATGGAATTCATTATACTCTTCATTCTCAAAAACCTAAACATCACTTTAACCAAATCAAAGTGAAATAAAAAAATTGAAAAATAAATCATTAAATCATTTAAATTAAAATTACCCAAAGGTAAAATTTAAATAAATTCAAACTTCAAATTGAAACTTAAACTAAAGAAGCCTAAAGTCTTGCTACGCCTTCTTTTCACACACTAGAATACTAAGTCACCCACCTAGAATTAGGCTAGGTCTATGTATTGATTGTATGTATGATGTTGTGTTTTATTTTTAGATTGGGGTGTATGCCTTGTAGATGGATGGTAGGCCGTGATTAGCCTAATCATATTTTTTTTGCGGTTGGTTAGGGATTGTAATAAAAATATAAATGAGTTATTGTCTGTTGCTTAGCCCTAAGCATAACTCACGTTAGACGGGGGCTTAGTTACCCTTGTGTGGGTGCTAAGTCAAATTATTCATATAACTTGGGTTGTAAGGTGTGTTTAGCTAACATTTGTTTGCAGTGTAGTTAGATTTTACTTTTCTTATTTTGATGTAATTTTGCATTAAGAATTAGGATTAGTGTTATGGGGATTAAGATGAGCGTAAAGGCTTAGTCCTTGCCCTGTAATGCCTTTGGAGCAAATCAAATCAAAAGAAAGAGAAGGAAGAAATGAAGAAAAGAAGACCCCTATAACATGTATTATTTTTTTGTAATCTCGGTTATATAAGGGTAGAGCTCGGCTACCCATATTTTTTTCTCTTCTCGAGGTGTACGGCAGAACCTGACCACACTGGCCTTTTATTCTTTTATGGTAGTCTATAAAATTGTTTGATGTTGTGTTTAGATTGCGCATTAGAACATCATGCTTTTTATAGTTTATTTATGATTGATGCTTGAATGTGTGGCCTGGATGCGGTAGGCTCTTAGGATGAAATTAATTTTTCTACCTCAATTAATAACTCATAATTAAAATTTAAAATAACTCATAACCTCACCATAAAGCCTAGGAATTAAAGCAAGATAATAAAAATTTTTAGCAACCCCTTAGCTCGATGAATGAATGTATAATATCACGCACGTTATATTCTTCCACTCTTGTTAAGAGAGGGCTTCCATCTTTGCTAGAGAATGAAGGCTTAACCTATGAGAGCCTTTGATGGAAGAACACCTCTTTCTCTCTTGATTTGGCCCATAATCAAGTTATCATGCATTTAGGCATACAAAATCCCATAGGTCAAAATAAAGAGTTCAAAAGAATCAAATAAATTTGATAAAATTTGTATTAGATTAAGTCATGAATTCATACCACTCATGCTCTAGTCTCTTAGAGTGAGTTTAAGGACTTAATCTTCTTTCTAAATAAACAACAACCTAGCCATCTTGCAAAGCATAAGACTTTCCTACATAGATTTAAATCGAGAGGAGTTAGGTGCCACTCTAGATGCAATAAGTCCAGACGGGTGGTTTATTCTCTCTGTGGAGGTACACCATATACCCATTTTGCCTTAGATTTAGGTGAGCTTTGACCCTAAAGCTCCCTAGATTTAGATATGAGTTCTTGTTTTCCTTTATACAAGCAAACATAAATCCTCACCTCTTAGGCATTTTCATAATTTTATGTTGTGGAATTATAAGCCATAAAAATCTAATAAAATGTCAACTCAAATAATTAACTCTTTTCAATTTCAAAAATATAAAGCCCAATTATAGGGTAGATCGGAACGCTCACATTTCCTACTTTCTCCCTTTAGATTCCAAAAATAAGTCTTCTCCTTGATCTATCCCATTTAATTTTCTAAAATAGTAAATCCTTTGATAGTCTTAATCTTGAAATCTTTGAGATCTTAATTGTCTACTTTAATCGAGTATTCTTAAGGAATTCCCATTCCTTATGATGTAATTAACTATGGGGCTTGCCTCCATAGGAACTTAATAACTCCTTTAAAATAAACCCTACTTTACTTTTCATGTAAAGTAGGGGAATGATCGTATATTCAAAGACCCATCATGTCTTAGAGTCCTTATTAGTGATTATATAGGTGGTGATTTCTATCTTTCGAGATAGTACATCATTCTTAATCTCATACCGATCACTTCAATAAGTACCCCTAAGATCTGTGGTGTCCCACATCCCAAAAATAAACACCACACCAAGAGTGGTGTGTCCACGTGGCCACGATGATAAACACCAACCAACCTAAGGTGCTGCCAGCAACAATCAATCTAGAAAGAAGGCATGTAGACTTACATCTCTAAAGTGGAAGATTGTCGGTTGCCTTCTGCTCATGTGCTATCCGACCTAGGGTGACTATCAAGTGGGGAGTCCCGTGTAAGGACTGGACCCAGACTTGAAGTAGTCAGAAGGAAAGGAGCCACTGGGGGACTTATCCTAAGCCTCAAATATACTCGACCCAATCAGTGCAAGATGGTTAGTTCAAGAAGAAAGTGTGTAGGCTTACATCCTCTTAAACAAAGTCTTCATGAGGTAGCTTACCAGCTACGTAGTAAGGCCTACCAAACTAACAAGGTGCTCGTCAGTGTGTAGCAAATTAGGAAAGAAAGCAAGCAGACTTACATCTTCCTGAACAAGGGACCACTGGGGTGATGCACTAGCAGGGTAACACGTCAGCCCGACCTAGAGCAGCTAATGAGTGAGTGCCGCAGGAGGCTTTCTCCCACATCAAAATAGCCCGAGATAAAAGATATGTGTTCGTTTGTTTGTCATATATGTTCAACCAAGTCGCCGATGGCTAGTTTAAGAAGAAGACATAGACTTACATCCTCTTAATAGAGCCAACATGAGGTAGCTTACTAATCGCATGTAAAGCCATGCTAATAAGGTGCTCGTGGTGCATCAATCAAGTCGAAAGAAAGCATAGCAAACTTACATCCTCAACAAGGGACCACCGGGTGACACACTAATAGGTAGACGTCAGATAAGCGACTAATGAGTGAGTGTCAGGGGCTTGCTCATCATCAAAATAGCTTAAGAGAAAATATGCATGTGTGTTTGTGTTGTGAAAGAAGAAAAGGATGTTGCTTGGGTTCCTTACACCTACCCTAAACACATCATGGCGATTCAGCAAGATATTTCTAACCAATATGAAGAGATGGAATGTGAAATTATTGACCTCATTTTTAGAATGAGCTCTCAACCTCTCCATCTTAGACATAGGATTCCTCTTAGACACTAAGAGTTCCTTAGTCTAAAGATACTTCTAGTGATTAGGTGAACACTTAACCTAACTCTAGAGAATTAGAAGGTTTAGCCATAGGAATAGGTCATGCCTTAGGGGTGTAAGGAAAACTTGCCTACCATATAGTTTGAACCAAATCCTCACTTCCTTTCAAGTCAAATTCCAAATTCAAAGTCAAACTCCAAACTCATATCAACTTCAACTCCAAATTAAACCTTGAATCAATTCAATGGATTTTCTTAAATCATGAATCAATTCAAATGATTGAAATCCATGATCAAACCCAAAATCTTTCTTAAGTCATTTTGATCCCCTCTTATGGACTTAGCCCAAATCAAATCCAAATCAATTCCAATTCAAGAAATTTTCTCACAACCCCCATTTATATTATCATTTATATTCACAAATATGAATGAAATATAAATTCAAATAACCAAACTAAATAAATCAAAATTCAAATTCCAAAATCTTTCCTAAGTCACTTGGATCTCATCTTATGGACTTAGCTTAAATCAATTCCAATTCAAGAAATTTTCTCACAACCCATTTATATTATAATTTATATTCACAAATATGAATGAAATATAAATTCAAATAACCAAAACCAAATTCAAAACTCAAATCTAAATTCAACCAAAATTCAACCTAAGCTTCTTCAAGTCAAATTCTTGAACTTAGTCAAATCAAACTCAAATCAAGCCAAACCCTTGATTTTCCTTCATGATTCAATCAATCCTTCAATCATGAATCCAAATATAAACATAAACTTCAATCATCAAACCAAAACTAAATTCAAAAATCAAACCCATGTTCATCCTTTGAACTTGAAATTATCAAATGAATCGAAACCCATTTGACTTCAAATCTCTTGCAAATGGATTTATATTTCATTCATAAGTCCATATGTGAGTTCAACCAAACTTGAATCAAGCCTTGATCAAGCTAATTGACTCACTTAGGCTCAGTTGACCCAAAGTGACCTAAAGTACCCATTATGAGCCAAATTGTAATCCTAATCAAATTGGATTGAACTAAGTCCACCTAAGCCTCACATTGTGAGCAACAATCATCATAAGATGATCAATCACCCAAATTGGGTCAAACTAAGTCAAACTTAAGGGTTGACCAAGTCAACACTTAGCCAAAATGAAACCTAAACTCACCAAAATCCACCATAGTCCAAATTGATTGAAACCATTGATCAAAACCAATTCATGATCAATGTTTGAACTTGACCAAGTCACCATTTTAGCCTAACCTAGCCCAATTGGTCACTTGATCCAAGTTGACCCAACTTGACCTAAAAAGTCAAAATGTGTCGAAACTTGATCTAAGCCAAATTGATTGAAACGAATGGGCCAAATTCATTTTAAACTATTTGTTGAACTTGACCAAAGCCTCAATTGGCCAACTAGACCCAACCTAGCCCAATTAACCATGAACCCAACTTGACCTAAAAGGTCAAATTGAGCCAAAATCAAATGAAACCAAAATTGATTAAAACCAAAGCTTGAAAAATATTTCAAATGACCAACCAAACTTAAACCAACCCATGACCTAACCCAAACAGGTCAAATAAGTTAAATTGGTCAACTTGACCCATTTGACCTAAATGAAATCAAATGAACCTAATCCAAATATAAATCAAATTGAACCAAATCAATGATGCCAACACATTTCAATTGGTCATATGAACTTGACCCAACCCTTGGTTTGACCAAATTTGACCAATTGGTCAACTTGACCCAAATTGACCCATTTTGACCTAAATGGGTCAACATGAGCCAAATGACATCAAATCAACTCCAAATTTCTTGAAATTTGGACCAACCCAATTTCAAACTATTCTAAATCTGCCCAAAGTGAAATCAAATACAAATGACCATTTTACCCTAAGGGTAACCTATAGCCAATTCCACTTGGAATTTGGCCATCTCCTTTTCATGGCCACTTGGCACCCTCTTAGTGGACCAAGTGGACACCAATGAACATGGTGCACATGACCTAATGGGTTTGGGTTAGCCAAACCCAACCCAATGGCTAAACTGACCACACACTTGGAAATGAGCACATGGAAATCACTTCTCCACCTCATTTAGCACATGGGAACTTCTCCATTACCTCCCTCAGCCAAACCAAACTACATGGGATCTTAAGCACCAACCAACTCAACCCATAGGATCAATTTGATCAAAATGGCAAAGCCATGCTCGCCCATCCGATCCTTCTAGGGGGAGATATACTCCCTAATTTCATTTCATTTTCACACACTCACACTCGAAGCATAGGAAGCCGTGAGCAAGCATTCCCAAGCTTCTCCAAGTCTCCTCTAGCTCTTTGCATTTCTCCATTTCTTTGTTTATCAAAACTAAAAATAGGAGAGGTAGCAAGGAATTCCATCTCACTCAATACTTAATTTCAGCTCAATTCCTCCTTTAAGCACCTTGAGGGGACCCAATCGAGCTGACCCAAGTCTTCATCCAAGTTCTCAAGGCACGAGAGAGGGGAGTTTGATCAAGGCCGCAAGAAATTGAAGCCCACTTTAGTCCATATGAAGATCCACTCAACCTCAAGCCCTCAAATCTTCAATAGAGCTTCGTCTCCACTAGACGAAGCTACCTCGACGGTTGGGAGCACCGGTGATAGCCTTGGTGAGGTATGGATCAAAACTGGCTTAGATGTAGGATTGTTTGGTCCTTTGTGAAAGAAACTTTCACCCCATGTGAATTTGACCTTTAGATCTTCATCTCCTTGCATGATGATGGTGTGGGTAAAGTTTGAGCTCAATTCGAGCACGGTTGCCCTCTCCTGCAGGCGAGCTCAGTGACGGATCATAGACCGTCCATCCCGCATGTTTTGGATGGACGGTCCTGATTAATCCACGTGGGATCCTTTGATTTATCCCGTAAGAACCGGGCTTAATCCCGATCGTCCGATCTTTGATTGGACGGTTGAGAAGAAAGCACGTAGCACCACCAACTGACGCGACATTAGATGTGACTACTTAAATAGTGAATCCCATCGCACCATGTGGAAAGCGCCGCGTCGCCAGCCCAATGATGGGATTAACTATATAATTAGGTTATTTAATTAAGTTTTAATCATTGAAACTTCAAAAATTCATAACTAAATGTAGAAAAATTAGAAAAATACAAAATAAAAAGATAATTCAAAGGATATAATAAAAAATTAAATTCAATGGATTTTGAATAGTGATATTTCTGAATTTGAGTTTTATTAGGAATGTAATTATCTTAATTACTCCATAATTATTTTATTGATTAATTCTAAATTTCTCAGGTATATTTAGTGAGATGACTTATATCTCTCCTAATTTTCTTGGGATTTATTATTAGTTTATTTAGGGTAATTGCTCAATTTATCTCTAATCACTTCTTTAATAAATTAAATAATTAATTAATCTTTTAAATAGTGATAAATCTGTTAATTAAGTTTGCTAATTATCTTAGAATAGTGAATAAACTTAGGGAATGAGATTAAGAGTTCTTTCCCATATCTTTCTCCCTAAGTTTATTTTATTTGGATAAGAATTTAATTAAGATGCAAATTAATTAAATGGTCTAATCAAGGGGATTTACATATGTATGCATAATTCTTATGAATTTACATATTTAATAACTAAATTTTAATTATATGTATATATATATATATATATATATATATATATATAACATCTCATCATTAATATCACATCAAAAAATATCATCACTATTTATTTTTTTTAATAGTAAAATGCATCCTTTTAAATAGATAAATAAATATCTAATTTTAGATATTAGATATATAAATATATAAAAATGGTATGATATGTAAATATTTCAAACTTTTAAAGGATTTATGCGGAAATACTATCATACTCGCCTGTTTATCCATTGCTTTTAGGAGGTTTCTACAGTGTTCAGACTGATGGCTTAGCCACTGCACGTCTCGGGCATACTCTCCGTTTGTTTATTCATATATAAATATTTTACTAAAAATTTCTCATTAAATTTTTAATCAATATAAAGCTAACTTATAAAATAACTATTGATTAATTCATCATATATCACATTTCTTTAATAAATGTTTTAGAGAACTTATGACGATAGTATGAGATTGAACTTATAAATTATTTTGAAATTAATTATTATTATTTTTTCACGTATATACATATAATTCTAAGTTTTCGTTGTTATGTCATATGAGCTATCGCTGTTCACTAACAAGCTATTTTAACATGTTGAATTTTTCTCTTAAGCTTATAATGGTATTTTTTCTATATATATATATATATATATATATATATATATATATATATATATCTATTGTATACTGCATTCTTTTTATATTATATTATTTTTTTAAACAATCAAATAACTCTTTAGTGTTTTTCCTATTTCTTTGATGTTGTGCTTTGCATCAATAGGCGAGGAATGAAATAAATTTTTTTTTAAATGTTTGTACTCTAGACTAGATATTATTAAATAGCAAATTATTTGATCATAAAATTTTAATTATTATATAGATAAAAATATTTCATTAAAATTTAATTAGATCAAAGCTCTAATCTGAATCCCTATCTAGCTAATTTATATATATTTTTTGATCGAATGACCCAATTAGCATGAAAATAGTTCATTTAACTTAATTAATTACACTCAAATCATTTAATTTAAAACAAAAAATAACTAGCCAAAACTCAATTTAAATGATTAATTAGTTTATAATTTGGATTCAAATAAAATCTAAATGATAATTGAGTAATGAATCTGAATTTTTTGAGTCAAATTTTGATTGTATTACTTATGGACACCTTTGATAAATGCTATTTTACTTAAAATTCTGATTGAGAATGAACTTATGCTTAGACACTTATTGGGCTTTTAGGGCTTCATGGACATGTCTTTCTGCTTTAGGCTCTTTTTAGGAAAGAATTTTATTGGCCCTCGGTTATCCATTGAGAGTTCAAGATCAATGACGTGCTAACGTATAATATGTTATTTATGACTTTGAAGCAATCAACCATACGTTGGTTTAATAACTTCCCTGTGAGGGTTATTACTCATTTTGCTGATTTTAAGTGCATGTTTATCACTCAACAGCTTAACAAGAGTTTACAAGCCTTATTATTAATTCGTCAGGAGCCTACTGAGTCTTTGAGAAGTTTTATCACTCATTTTCATAGATAAATGATGAAAGTTAGAGATCTTGAACTCGTAGTGGCTCACATTGCATTCACTCAAGGCTTGCGAGAAAGTTCTTTATACTATGCCTTGAGTTTGCAGCACTTGAAGACACCAACCAAGTTATTGGAGTTGGCCAACAACCAATATTTGCAGAAGAGTACAATTTTTTACATAAAACTTCTAGAGTGAAAAATAGGGAGCAACAATTCCCTTAAAAGAAAAAATTTAACATGTTTTTGAAGGAAGATGAATGTTGCCTTGTTAAAAAAGTAAACTTGATTTGACTATTGAAGAGTGGACAGAAGGTTTTCACTTCTAACTCATCACTAGCCTACCTACCATGACTATAATACCAGTCTCAATATTTAAAGTTCTTCAAGCCATTCCTAATTAAAATATTCTATTATTATTATTTTTTAGATTTTACTCTAATATTATTATGAGAAAAAATACAATTTTAATTTATCTTATATTCAAGAACTCTGAATGATCTGATAAACAAAAGTAGTTGATACCCAAAGATACATGTTCATAGGTAAACACATATTCATGTGCCTAACTTAGCCAAGTTGTATCCCCTACTCTTAAAATAAACACAAATAGCATTTTTTTGAAACAACACTAATCCATTATGTTACAATAACATTACAAGAAATGATGCATTGATCGCTCTAAGAAAAGCTTTCAAGTCATCGTGAGCAAGAACTCCATAATTTTTATGCCTTGGGTGGAAGTTCCAATAGTTAACTTCCCCACAAGTTGGAAGATTAAGGAGGTGGTTTGAGTGAATGATTTGCAAGCCTTAGAGAGTACATGTGAGGAATGAATGATTACTAATATCAAGATCCTTTTTTTATTAAACTAGCATTTAAGTATTAATGAGCCTTGGCAATGATATGAAGGTATCCTAATTACTGACCATATATTTATCTCTCTCAGGGAGCTTCCAAAAGATCAGAAGTTGAAAGTTTTTTTGTTTTTTTTTTTTTTTTGGCTGGATTCATTTATGCTTAGAATAATCATTGACGGGCTAAAAGATTGTTAGAATTAATTAATATTGAAAGATAATTTATATGACAATAAAAAACTTACAATTAAATTAAAAAATAAAAATTAATAAGTAAATTAAAATATTTATTTTTATTAATTTAATAAGAAGTTAGTTAAGTAAAAAATTAAAAATTAATTAAAGAAACAAATAAATATATCAAAAAAATTTGGTGGGAGCTCATCAATCTGCTAATGATTCAAATCCTAGACTTACACTTCACGATAAAGGATAAAGGCTCTCAATTTCAATCACCCTAAGGGTGGAAGTTATGCCTCTCAAGTCCGATATTAATTTCTCTTAAGATGTATTGCTCCCTAAGCATGTATCTTAGTGTAACTAATCTTGTAGTACTCTATTAAGAAGAGGTTGATACCAATTTTATATCATTCATAATAGAAATTGATAAGAATTATGTCACCACCCTCAGTGAGGAAGTCAAAATCGATGAAGTCACTTATAGGACATAGGTCATAATCAATGATATATTATCACTGAAAAAAAAAAAGAGAAATCAACCTCCCAAAGCTTAAAACCAAGGAAAAGATATATAATCTCTTATGTTGACAATCAAAGTTCATTATATCAATCTTAGGAAGAAAACTTTGATATCACACCTATGTTAGAAAACTTTGTATCATCCTTATAGTCATGAATGGATTTATTAATGCCTTGCATTCTCTTGTATAGGGTGTAAATGAGTTGAATATGTAAGTTGAGCTCTTGTTTGTGTTTAGCTTTTTTTACATTAACTCATATTAGGTGTTATCGATATTGCTCATATTCAAATAAGCGAAAAATCTAAAAAATTTGGAGGATGTGGGATTGGAACTTATGTCGTTTTTTGTATGAGAAAAGCTCCAGCACTAAGCTTATACTTTTTTATTTAGAGCTAAAACAAAAACGATCAAACCAAGATTGTTTGTTGACTCATTTATCGAAACTTAAAATATTTGTTGTGTTCGCTTGTTTAAGCGATTTTTTACATCCATCTTTGAGATGGACCTTTTCAAAATAAATCCACTTAATTCTTGATGCCTCAACATTAATGTGTTAGACTTTTAAACACTATCAATTAAAGTTGTTAATGAAATAATGTGCATTTTAAAATATTTTTAATTGAAGATAAATTAACATTCTTTTACACTTGAGCTAAAAATATTAGTTTGTGAGTCGTATTAGTTGACCATATTTTACTAAGGGTAAGAATATGATTTGATTCTATTAGAAATTTCTCTAATTTTCTATGTTTTAATAATTTTTATAATTTTTTAATATTTCAATAATTATTTTAAGAATTGTAAACACTTAAAATAAAGAAAAAGTACAAGAATAACATAATTTATTTAAAGAGCTCATGCGAACTTTTTTGAATTTTGATTTTTAGCATTTTTTTAACAAGAAAAATTTTCTTTTTTTCATTTAAATTTTAGAAGTCATGCATATGTGAATTTTAAAAATGTCTTTACTTTTCATTATAGAAATGATCAGCATGGAACTTCTGCATTTTACCATATCTGATCATTTAGTGCAAGATCATTGGTTTGGGGCTGCCAACATAGAGACACATGCTCAAGTGCAACCGGGAGTGCTAAAAAAAAAGTCATTCATGGTTGTTGTATATATGTTGATGAAATGAAATTCCTTGTGGTATGCTATGTTAGTTAATAAGGCCAAAGATTTGACATTACACCTGAGTCATATCCCATCAAATAAGTTTTCTTGGTTCATCCGAAGTACAAAAAATCACATGTTGGCATACGGATTTCAAACAAAATGGACCTTAGGATTTGAGTACCCCAAAAAAATTCTTTTTTTTATGGGTTTAGGGAGTATTAAGAATATCTTAAATATAGTATACAATGGGTGTATTGATGTATTTTAAGCATAATTTTAAGAAAAAAAAACATAGAAATCCATATATTAATACACCCATCCTAAACAAAATAAGTGTTTTTTCTTCTAGATCCAAACGGGAAATGTTGTACATATATGGGTCAATTGGCTGGAGAAATATATAGGGTTAATAAATTTCTTTTATAGATTTTTTGAATGGATGTTAGGATTGGTTCTAATATAATTTAAATGTATTGCAATGCAATAAAGTAGGTTTAGACACCAACAAGAAGTAGCAATGGGCAAGCGACGATGACAGGGGACTATGGTATCGGTGATGGCAAACAATAGTGGGGGAGTTGGTGGACGATGACAATGGTGGACGATAGGCCATGGGTAAGATTATGAAAAACTTTTTTTCGCATTTGTAATTCAGTAAATTGAATTTTAAAAAATGGATGATTTAGGGTATTTTAAAGCTCTTATATAAATATTTTATATTCGATTGACTTCAAAGTTAGACATTGGAAAAAAAATTAAAATCACTATAACAAAATTACTCCACGCTCTAAGAATTTGCATCAAAATAACCCTTAGTCTTTAAATATAAGTGTAATTGTAATAAATATCACTCATCATTTCAATTTAGTTTTTCTTCATTATCTACATCTAAGTGATGATTGCCTACATAAGCAAAGATATTTAGGACACATACGAATAACTTTTATCAACTCAAAGCCACCATCAAATGCCATCATTGGCCACTTTTTTCTTACCACCTCTAATCATTACTTTCATATCATCTATCACCACCTATTGTTTGCCATTACTCGACCATCTATCATTAGCCACCATTACCATTGCTCAACCATCCACCATTAATCACCATTATTATCATTGCCTCCGTCAGCACTATTATTGCTTCACTAGTGACCTCTATCATCACCACATAAATCAAGTTATTCAATATTCAATAAAAATAAAATATTTTTTTTCAAAATAACAACAATCTTTCACTTTAAATCAAAGCATAAATAAAATAAAAAAATAAAAATAAAAATGTTTTTTAAACATCCCCTTAAAAAGTTTTTCTCTGTGTTTGTCTTTTAGTTTCTTATTTTATAGTCAATTTTTGTTAGTAGGACAGTAGGAATCTAATACTTCCACAGATAAATTTGAATATAACAACTAGAGCTCAACAATTTGAGAAATAGTTTATTATCAATTCATTCCAATAAAATAAAATAAAATAAAATATAGCCCTCATATATCATGAGATACCTAAATAAAGCCTATTACATTTTAGTTGTTGCCTACAAGTTTATAATTATATTCATTCAAGCAAATAACATCTTCTAAAAAAATAAGCATAATAGTTTTATAGATTTGTGTGTGAAGACTAAAGATCCAATAAGCTTAACTAGCAAATGATGAATTTTATGAAGCTCCAATAGTTTATATTGTTCTCCATGAATTTCCATTGATATGAAATTACCAAGAAATATAAAGAGGAAGACTTTCGTTCATCAAATCTTTATAGTACATAAAATAGTCCACTAACATGATTGAAAAAAGCCTTATTGAAGAAATATCATCCATGTAGAGAAGATGGAGACTTTGGAGTCTTTATAACATATGAAGACTTGGGGTCTTTGTTTAAGAACTATAAATTGAAAGACTTTAGATCATCAAATTGTTATAATACATAAAACATATGTTCATCAAATCTTAATTGAGTTTTAGATTGATTTTCCTCCATGAACCAATTTCTTATATAGGCTTGGTATATTACATTAACAAATCTATTTTTGTGAATTAAAGAAAAATAGAAGATTAATTGAAAAATAAATTTAATGCAAAACCTATAAATCAAGACAACTATTGTTTTGATATAGGTTTTGAAGGAAATAATGTTGATTAAGATTAATTTATAAAGGGATTATCTTTAGCTTTATTTTTATTAACTATGATAAATTTTTATTAACTATCAAATATTATTCTTCGATATAGTTAAACTATTCTGCAATTGTATGATTTATAATTGTAAATTAATTAAAACTAAATAAACCTAAGGAATCATAAACTATTCTGCAATTGCATGATTTATGATTATAAATTAATTAAAACTAAATAAACCTAAGGATTCATAATTTAGTAAGTTGCCATCATGAATTATCATTGAATATATGTGAGTTAAGTTACCAGTTAGTTAATAGATTATGATTATGTTTGTTTTAGAAATAGCTTGATTAAAAAATTAATAAATTGCTTTTAAAAATTAATATTTACACTTTTTCACAAACATTATAGATAGCTTATATATTAATTATCAAACAAATATGATAATATAGATATAACATCTTGAATAATCTCACAATCTTATCGTTATGCAAAGAATAATATATATATATATATATATATATATATATATATATATATATATATATATATATATATATATATATATATATATATATATATATATATATATATATATATATATATATATATAATTCAAAGCGAATGGAGTAAAAAAAAACTAACATATTCATTTGGTGTGTGAAACGAAGTTGACATAATATCATCATCAAAGCACTGGTCAAGTATTAATATGACAAACTTGATAACAATATAAGCTACAGACCAATTAACTAATCAAAACCTTACAGTCCCACTCATTTAGTGAAAAATTCCTCAATGGCCACCAAACAAGCAAGCAATCCTCTTCCACCTGCTTGTCTTCCTTCTCAATTTCCATGCCAATGACAAGCTTGCCCTCCTCTCCTTCAAGTCTTCTTTTCTCATGATCCACATCAAGCTCGGCCTCATGGAATCAATCTTCCCTCAACTACTACTGGAAAGGAGTGAGGTGCAGCCTCAGGCATTCTTCCAAGGTCACTGAGCTCAACCTCGACGCTTTTGACATCGGAACCATACCTCCCTCCATTGCCAACCTCACCTTCCTCCAAAGACTCAACCTAGCAAACAATCATCTCCATGGCCAAATCCCATCGAGCTCAGCTGCGGCACCTTACCTTACCTGGAGAGCTAACTCTCTTACAGTGAAATACCAAGCACTCTATCTCGGTGTTCTCGGCTCCAAGTAAGCTTAAGCATTAACAAGCTAAGGAGAGCTTCCAACCAATCTCCAAGCGTCTCGAACTTAAGATCATTACTAAAACAACTTCCCTTACGGGAAGCATGATAAGTGCTAATTCACGTAATTACAGTGAAGGCATGATTAATTTACGTAAATTTGCGTCTGATGAGGTTTGAGTGATTAATTCTTTACGGTTTAATTACGGATTTGGATCCCGGTTTAGGCTTCACCAACTTGTCTTGAATCGGTTTACTGAGTTAACCCACCCTTGATTCAACCCGGCTGAGTCTCGATAGACTGAGTAATTTTGCGGGTGCCTTCTGGTCCGTAGGATCTCGCGTCTTTTTATCTCTGCCGTTGGATGGGATCACGCGGATGGTGTTCTTTTAGAATTGTTTCTTAACCGTCGGATGGGTTGGGATCTCTAATAACCCTTGGATGTGTTATTAAGTTGCTTTTCGATTCTTGCTATTACAGTGGATTACAGGTGTTCAATTCAGCGATCATCTTTTGGCGAGGATCGTGGGATGAGCTTTAGTGGTACGCGTTGAGCATCCGTCGGTGGAATTGAATGGTGGATTGAATCTAGCACGTCTAACTCCTTTGCTCATTTCTTTCAGGCGTCTTCGCGTCTGCTAGGGTTCTGAGGGAGATCGGGAAGGGAGGAAGAAGATCCTTACGGCGATGGCGATCGGTGAAGATCCACCGTAGAAATGATCTCGAGGATGTGGAGCGACCTGAGGCAGAAGGGAAGCGAGTTGGAGTTGTTCCTTTTGATGGTGTTTCGGTTTCCACCGTGAGAATTACCTGGCGAGGAAGGAGATCGATTCAGAGGAGAAGAAAGCTAGAGGCAGAGAAGGAAAGGAGAAGAAGAGGAGGAGTTCTTGAGATAATTTCTTCAACCCTTTTTAGATTTCTTCATCCATTTATATGTTGGATTTACGCATCTGTTCATATTCTAGAATGTTCTTGAGCTCATAACTAATTTTATTTACATTAATTTCCTTGCCTCTGTCTTGTATCTGGTTGGATATCTTGATTTCTTGCTGTTCTATCTGTCGTACTGTCAGTTATTCTTGTTAGAGTTCTTGATCTTAGTTCTGTCCTTGTCATCATCTTACGTTTATGCAGGTTTAATCTTATACAAGTTTATTCTCTACTTTGTATCTTGAGTCTACCTTGGAGTTCTTCTGTAGTAAAACTGGTTTTGTTTATTTATTTCTTTGTTTATTTATTTTCATTTATAAATGGAACTTCTCCACATTTATAACGTTTTGGGAATATTAATGAAGTCTTTTAGCCAATTTGGCCTTCTTCTGATTCTTTTATCTCTGTTGTTGGCTTGGGGATATGTGTTCATATCATTACTCCCCTCCTCCACCCTGACCTTGTCCTCAAGGTCAAAATCTGGAAAATTATCCTGTATTTCTTTCTCTGTTACCCAGGATATATCATTTTCTAATAATCCTTCCCATTGGATTAGTAATTCTTTGATCTATTGATCTCCCCTTAGTCTAATTCTGTGATCCAAGACTTTAATAGGTGTGATAAACATGTGGCCCTCTGAATTGATTTGATAGTCTTTGGATGGATATTAGAGTCTTGTATGGCTTTAATCTAGATATGTGAAATACATTGTGTATTCTTCTTTGCGGTAATTCAATTTTATATGCCACCATACCTACTTTCTGTAGTACTTTGAAGGGTCCATAATATCTTCTTTGTAATTTGGTATATTGGTTCCCTGTTCCTGAAGTCTGTCTATATGGTTGTATCTTGACTAATACTAATTGATTGACTTTTGAATGTCTCTATGTTTATACCGTTTCATTCGTTTTGAGCTTCTTGTAAATTTGTTTCGGGATGTATGATTTGGTCTCTTTGTTGTATCTTGAGTCTACTTCTGGACTAGTACTTGTAGTGCCCTCATATGGAATTAATGTAGGAGGAATTCTACCATAAACTGCTTGGAAAGGAGTCATTTTGGTTGAAGTATTGATGGATGTGTTATAGGAAAACTCGGCCCAAGGCATAAATTGTAACCAAGTCTTAGGGCTGTCCATAACAAAACTCCTTAGATACTGTTCTAGTATTACATTAGTCACCTCGGTTTGTCCATCACGTGGATGATAGGCAACGTAATGTAGTAGAGTTTGAATATTTCTTGCCAGAAATTACTCATGAATATAGGGTCTCTATCAGCAATTATTCCTTTGGGTATCCCATGCAATTTGACAATGTCTGAAACAAATAGATGGGCTATGTAGGATGCTGTAAAACTGGTTGGTAAGGCTGAGAAATGTGCATACTTTGACAATCTGTCTACCACCACTAGTATAGCAGTTTTGTTATGAGACTTTGGTAGACCTGTAATAAAATCCATTGATACTTCTTCCCAAATGTTGGCTGGTATAGGCAGAGGTTGTAGTAACCTGCGGGGCCTTTGAGTATCATATTTCATTTGTTGACATATAGGGCAAGTTCTATGAAATGTTGTATATCTTTTTTCATTTTTTCCAATAGAATTGTTGAGTAATTCTAGCCCATGTTTTATGAACTCCCATATGCCCTCCGGTTGGTGTAGAATGTAACTCTCGATAATTAGATTTACGATCTCGAATTACGGCATATGACAATCTGCTTTTATAGTATATATTAGTCCATTCGGATATTTATGTTTTGAAACAATTTGTTGTCTGCTATTTGTTGCATTTTGTAGTTCAAGATGTAGTTTCCTCTTTAATTTGTCAAGTAAATGTGGTGAACTGAGTATAAGCATATATGTAAGAACATATGCAATTCTGACTGATTCTCGTTACATTTTGTTTCTGTGCATTCCTTCCTTGATAATGCATCACCACTTTGTTTGTACAATTCGGTTTATACTCAATAGTATAATCAAATCCCAATAGTTTAACTAAGAACCTCTTGCTCGTGTTTGATAGTTTGTTGTAATAATTCTCTAATGCTTTTCTCGAGCCTCGATTGTAAATTTGGCTCCCAATAAGTATTGTTCCATCTTGCAACTTTGAATTGCATAGAGTTCTCTAGCATAAGTTGAAGACTTTTGCATTGTAGGATTTAACTTTTTACTGAAATAAGCTAATGGGTGATTATTCTGAGCTAATACAGCTCCTATGGCTGTCCCAGATGCATCTGTTTCTAGTATAAATGGCATAGTAAAATTAGGAAATGCTAGTACTGGTAATGTTACCATAGCCTCTTTCAGTTTTGTGAATGCTGTTGTTGATTGATCTGTCCAATGGAATTGTTGTTTGGCCAGCATTGATGTAAGAGGAGAAGCAATTTCTGCATAGTTTTTGACAAACTTTCTATAATAACCTGTTAATCCCAAAAATCCTCTTAACTGTTTTACTGATTTTGGCATAGTCCAAGCTTGTACTGCTTGTATTTTCTTGGGATCCACCTCTATCCCTTGAGCTGATAGAATATGTCCCAAATATTCTATTCTGTTTTGAATAAATGAACATTTGGATGGTTTGACATATAATGTGTTGCTGCCAATAGTGTAGATGTTCTTGATGTACTTCCAAGGTTTGGCTGTATATGAGTATATCATCAAAGAATACTAGAACAAATTTCCTTAAGAATGGTTTCAGCACAGAATTCATTAGTGCTTGAAAGGTAGATGGGGCATTGGTTAACCCAAAAGGCATTGCTATGAATTCATAATGGCCTTCATGTGTTCTGAAAGCAGTTTTATGAATATCCTTTTCTG
Organism: Cymbidium sinense; assembly: GCA_021442155.1. Lineage (NCBI taxonomy): Eukaryota > Viridiplantae > Streptophyta > Magnoliopsida > Asparagales > Orchidaceae > Cymbidium > Cymbidium sinense. The sequence goes on along the minus strand of CM038219.1, from coordinate 103,057,635 downwards.
CCATTCTTATTTGGTGATAACCTGATCTTAGGTCCAACTTGGAAAAAACAGTGGCTCCATATAATTCATCCATTAATTCCTCGAGTTGTGGGAAACCTATCGTATGGTGCACTTGTTTAAAGCTCTATAATCAACACGTGCCAAGTGCCATCCTTTTTTTAATAAGCAAAGTGGAGATGAGAAGGACTAGTACTTTCTCTTATAATGCCCAGTATCCATCATGTCTTTAATCGCTTTTCTATTTCGTCAAAATAAGGATATCAGTTTTTAACCTTAACGTTGTTCGTGTAGATTTGATGATCAATATCCCTTTGGGGAGGCAAAGTTTCCGGTTCCTCAAACAGCTTGTATTGTTCTAATACATTGTATACTTACAGTGTAGATGGTCGAAATCATGATTAAAATGTTCCCTCATTAATTTCTCTCGACCGTAAGTAAGAACCGATATTTTTCGATTGTGTAATTTGGTAAACTATGGAATGTAATATTGTCTATTTTGTTTGAAGTGTCTCCTTGTAGAATTAATTTTCATTTTGATAGAACTTCATTGTGAGCTTTTTGTAGTCCATTGTGCACTCACCTAATTGTTCCAACCATTGCACTCCTAACACCACATCTGCCCCTTGCATTTGCAGGAGGTAGCAATCTGTATTAAAAGTGTGTCCTTGTAGGTGAATAGGCACATTAGCAAACCCGAACATTGTAGGTCTCTCCATTCCCTACTAACACTTTAAAAACTGATATTGATGTTACGTGGTTTAAACTTGGCAAGTTTAGATTGGATAAAGTTGTGGGTCGATCCACTATCAATCAAAGACTAACTTGTTTGTTGCCTATTCTCCCTGTAACCTTAGGAGTTCTAGG